>JACXGJ010010374.1:0-22095 GCA_016801105.1 Esox niger
CCCCCCCCCCCCCCCCCCCCCGATATAGAGCACTTAGTGCTGCTCCCGACCCCGTCTGAGATGTAAAAATGAACAACACAGGTGGGAGTGGGGGACCAGCTCTCCCTTTCTTCACCCATTTAATGCACACCAGGAGCCTCAAGGCCAGCAATGTGGTTTTGGCTACAACCAGAGACAATCTCCTAAAGCCTGTACAGATCCTCTTACTCAAGTCCTTAGCAGTTAGAATCGGATTTTCTCTCAAAGAGACTGTCGTTTATTGGAAGTAATTGTGGAAATTGAACAGACATATGATCAATGTAGACAGAGTGGTCCTAATTTTTTGTTTGTCAGCAAATATGTCCACTGGCCTTGATAAATCACAGATCAGATGCAGTTTCTCTTACTGTGTATATTTCAATGCTTTCATCATTTAGCAGGCTCTCTTATCCCGACTGAGTTACATGAGCTATTAGGGTTAAGTGCCTTGCTCAAAGGCACAATGACAGCTTAATGTGGTTTGCTTTATGTCCAGACCTCTTCATTACAAAAGGCACACAACCTGGACACATATATCCAGTACATCCAGTGGGCCTTTCTTAAGCAACATCATACACAGGGCCATCAGAGCAGTGGTCTAGAGTGCTAGGCCAGTGAATGAAATATTGCATGATCTCCATTCCCTGAGCCAACAAAATGAAAACCCCTGTTGTTCTGTCCCAGGACTGTTTTTTTCTTTCTAATAACTCCCAGTTGTTGCTGTAAATAATTCTATAATGTCTAAAAATCTCCTCCCAACATAATAGGCCGACAGTGTTTGTATCCGTATTTTCAGCGTGCTCACATTTCCATGGTCACACATTGTGTCAATGTTGGGCCTAGACACAAACACTGGATTATGGCTATAGGATGAATACTTCACAAAGTACAGAGGAACACAAGGATCAAGAAACAATGCCAATAGCAACAACAAAATACATATTTATTTTGTATAAAACCAATGATGACACAGTAAACAGTGTCTTAATTTCTCAGAGAAATGTTTTGGACAGTCGAGGCAGGGTAGCGTACGGACCGAAGGGCGTTCCTTAAGTTCATAGTATTCCTAGATGCCTCTTATACTTTGCTCGATCTCCATCGTGAGAAGCATGTTGACCTGGTCGGACGTTGACAGTAAGGTGTAAAAAGGTTTGCCCTGTGGGCTCCAAGAGACTATATCAATTATAGATCAGAAGAAAACACCGAGTACCAAGAGCAAGTGTTGTGTTTTCCTCGTTGTGATTTTGATCCCAGATAGTCCAGTCTTTACAAATGTGGTGCTTCTAAAGTGGGAGAGGGAGGGATGGAGGGGGAAAGAAAGGGGGCAAATGGGAAGAGAGAAAGGAGGCGAGAGGGAAAGAGGGAGAGAGACAGATTATACTTCATAAAACAAGATTACTCACTTATAATGTAAATGCAATGACTAACCAAAATTGAAAACATCTCTTAGTGGGGGACATAATAAAGCATCTGACTAAAGGAATGGTTTAACCTTGTATTTGTAGACAGACTTGGGTATCATGTTGATATTAAACTTAAGCATTTGTAAATTGTTATTGTTTAAGTATGTCAGTATGAACACTGGAATATAGCTTATACTGTATATCCACAAATGTATAAACTGAGTGGATTGAATTCTGAATGCTGATTGGCTAAAAGCATTGGTTTATGGGACAGTTACAGTATAGGTATGACATGTCATCACTTTTTACTTGATCCATTATGTTGGTTACCAGTTAAAAATAGCAAAAGGGCATCTACAGGTTTGTGTGTCATTGCCAATACACCGCAACTCGGAATATACAGGCACCTTGTTAACAAAAGCTTTTAGCCATGGTATAGTTGCCATATACCATACTCCCTGTGGTGAAGCAAAAAATATGTTTAAAAAAAATACAGCCCTGAATGAGGACACACAGGCACTCGCCGCACCGTTAAATAGGAACCAACTGGACGATACAAAGGAAACAAAAGTTTAGAATTGACCAAAACAATGACTAAAGTGACTAACCTACAACAAATAAGACTGCGATGTTTGTTTCACCACAAAGCTCAATACAAACGTCAACTCTGTGATCTCTTACGAAAGGAAATCGAGTGAACATTATTGCATTCGGCAAAAGCACTAAGCTTTAACATCATCTGGCGCACAGGACTGTCAGCTGAGTCAGAAGCGGTTCTTCAAGCTATTCTTAACTCCGGCTGATGTGTGACTACGGGGACACCTTAGGACGCGAGGGTGACCCGGATATTTCGAGTGCTTAACCCCTGAGTGCCAACAAAAATACGAGGGGATAACAAACACTGCAGACTGCCCAGCCAGCGACCGCCTGGACAACAACACTCCCCCGACTTTCATCTTCGACCCTGGCCCCTTCAGGAAATGACAGTCAAGCGCGAGCGGTGGCCTTACTGGCCAAGAGGCCTTTCAAGACACGCCGAACAGGAATGTACCAGTTGATTTCTTTAAATCAAGTGTGTGTCTTACTACTAAACACTAGGTTAAATAATATACAAAAATACATTGTATTCTTTAAAAGCTGTAAATTAGACGACAGGGCAAGCATATTGCTGCATCAAGCAATAGTAAAAAACCTTTTATTTATGGAATTCATTAGAAAGTATTGATTGGCAGGGTCGCCAAAAATGTAAGTCATTATAGCCTGTTTTATGTATTCCTTCTTTATTCCGTTTAAATACAATAAAACAGACAAATGTGCTTCAAAAAATACATTATTATAATTAAATATAACCATTGTGGTGATGCAAAGAGATCACATCAATGAAATAATGTGCTATCATTGTAATGTATGGACGAGCCTGCGTAGTAAGTCTTGGGAAGGAACCGTTCGGAAAAATAAATGTTTTAAATATCATTTAAAAAGTGCCACAATTAACCTTTTGCCCAGTGACACTGGGCCTCTACCCAGACCCCGTTCACAGCGAGCTCAGGAGAGAGGGATCCCAAGAAGAAGGAGCAAAGCCCGGGGCGGGAGCCAAGGTTTGGGTCGGCAAAGGAAGCCCTTCCACTCTCTCCTGAAGTCATCACAAAAATATTTAAACAAAACCTACACATGTTTTAGCAGGGCTAAGTAGCACAGACCTATCTCAGATCGGTGGTCGCTTTCGTCATGACATTCTACAGACTCACGTTTAAAAGTAATAAACAACTTGGTCTATTCATTTAGATTTTTCATTCATTTGGTCACTATAATATGTAGCATTTAATGTTATATAATAACAAATAAAGTAATTATGAAAAGTAGGAAAACCAGATGATTAGGCGATTTATAGCTACAAATAGCCTTAAAAGTTGATTAAAAAACAGCAACCGACATAATCATCCAGATTATCTTGTTACCTAGATTAAGTTTAATTTTCCAGAAACGTATCATGTTTTAGGTCCATGGGGAAAAGTGAGATTATCTATAGTGTGCATTACTTAAGAACACCACAAAATAGTATTTTATAAAAAGCTTTATCGAAAATAAAATATACATTTATTTTATTTACAGAAGCTACTTTTCAAAACTTTCTTGACACATGAAAAAAGTAATGCTTGCATATTATGCATTTAGGTACCACTCAAAGTTTTGTATTTCATAACAAGTTTTTTTTTAAATAAAAATACTCAAATGTTCAAATGTATATTGTTTCCACCTCAAAGCTTATGATTTGCATCTGCATGTTGATGTTTAACTCTAGTCTAACTCTTTCTACTCCTATTGATCTCTTTTAAGCAATATAATGGATTTAAACTATAACATTGTATTTCGTAACATGGTTACGAAAAGATTGTCTTCACATATGCTCTGTACTTCAACCTTCCAAAGAAAGAAAAACCCTTTTTTTCTCGGTCTATTGAGGAAGACCAAAACTCTCCCTATGTCCATAGAACTGACTGCTATACAAATGCACATAATATATGCCAATTAAGGGCGTGGGGGGACAGAAATAGAAGTAATGGTTGAGAATTGAACTACTGTTAAATGTAACTACATTACAGTTTGTAAACGTTTTAGATGCATCCATATCTATACTACAAACTATTTCAGGAGAGCCGGTGCATTCACGCTTTGACACTTGCGCGTCAAATGCACAGTGGTTGTTTTCTATTATTAAAATAACAAACTTTGTGTATTAATTCGCAGATTACTGTGTACTTCGGCAAAAAAGTGAAATTCCAATATACAATATTTATACTGGAGAAGTAACATGCGCTGTCATACTTACAGATATTTCCAACGTGTTGGATGGGCTTTTGGATTTCGATAATAAACAGCGTCCATTGAAAATAAATATTTGTCTTTTAGACTCATAATTACTGGAATCGATGGGGAAAAATATTCTATCAAAATACAAACCAGCTGAAACTCCGTTGTTTTGGTATATGTGTAGCAATGGAATATGAGTGTCCCGCAGGGGGGCGCTCTGCCCCCGCTGAAATCGCAATGTCCATGCCTGATCTGGGCTTCCCGAGAAAGGCAGTGGCCCTGAAGCAGCGGCTTTCCAAGCAAGTTGCGGGGGTGTGGCCGTATGAGAGACTGACAGCTGCTTGGACCGTAACTCCTCCCATACCCCGCGGTCTCTCTGTTTCCCCCTTCTCTTGCGCCTGCACAACCGTTCTTCATTCCAATGCACACACCGAGCGGAGCATAAGCTTTCTGCAGCCGCGCAGATTATTCGCTCAGGGATTTACTAGAATATATAAACCAACACGTTTGTTTCGGGAATAGCACTTGATCATGTATGTATGTGAGAACATGCCTAACTGGACTACATTATGGTATTGATACCAGAATTGCGGAGCTATCAAACGTCTTGACTACAGAAAATACTTTGGATTTTCCCCACGGACCCTGTGAAGCGGACATACATCTTCTGGCGATTGTATAGCAAGAAATATCATCGGGGATATTTACCGAACGGTGATTGACCGTGGTTGGGAACGAGGCAACTTCACTTCGATCGATTACCTAATGCCGACTGGTCTACTGGTCCGACGACTTTTGCCCGTTCCCAAATCTCTGGCATAGATCCACTGGAAACGCGTCGAACAAGGAGCGGGATCCTAGATCGCCCGTAGCTTCTCATACCTCTCTCAGTTTGCTGTTTCTCCTATTTTTACTTTTAGTTGTATGGAGGTATCTCTGGGTTAGGGGACTTGACGCTGTTGAACTGGGTGCGTGGACGTCGGGTTGTATTCCCCTCTCTTGCCTGGGTTAATTTTAATGTCCGAGCTGACTGCTTTATGACAATGGATTACTTGCTGGTTTTATGCAGTCTCTTGCTGTCCGTGGCGTCAGCTGTTGAAGGTAAGACATATTTATATTTTAACAGGTTTGTGTATAGGCTTGGGTGTTGGATTTGCGCTGAGACCCTGATCGCCCAGGGTTTTACGCCGAAGCGCTCATGATGTCCGTCAATGAGCTAGAGCAGTGCGCACTGGTAGCCAAAGCAGAGTTATACAAGTTGACCCCTCATCAAACTATAACTCGGTTTTTCCTATTCACATTAAATAATTATATTTCATCGGGATTTGAGAGACCATTTTGATATACGTAGGCTATGGTAGGCTGTATTAGGCTACCTCGCTCGCTCCCACGGATGGGTTTGCGCTACAGCACAAAACCTCAAATGCGATGTCGTTACAGATTTTCAATACACCTTTGTTATGCACACCAGCCAGTTCCTTTCAAGTATAGTTGTGTATTCTTCTCTTTAAGATCATTCATTATCATTGATGCTAGTCTTTTCATCATCGCCCTAAGGAAATTAGCGCAACACAACTGTCTCTATGGGGAGTCTGAGCTCTTTACGTAGGCCTGGGCTGTTGCAGCTCCCGGGATAGGCCTATGCAGCGCAGTTGAGGATCCAGACCCCACTTTGCCTTAAGTCGGCGTCTCGTATTTTGCAAGGTTCTCTATTTACCTATTTTTCTGGACCAGTTTGTCAAGAAGTCTAAGCCCTACTTTTTTAACAGATCCGTTTGCAACTGTTACAATTAACGAGTAAAATAAACATAATTTTCTCTAATTACGTGTATGTAAATTACAATCATACACTCCTTTGTACTTATGAAATACATTATACGTGTATTCGTTATTATGAAAATACATTTTAGATATTATTTCATTTTTATATCATTAGGAGAACTTTTGAAAACGAAAAGCATTGCATTGTCTTTTCGTGAGCTATTGCATTTTTATCGTGAGCTATTGGCTACTCGGAAAGAAGAGTTGATGTACGGAGAGGATAGGGTACTCTCGGTTGTTGTCTGCGTTAATTTCAGACGTGATTTGCATGAGAGAATCCTCGGTTTTAATAAATTAATAATTAATTATGTGCTCCATATCTTCAGTGCAGCTCATCAAAACAAAAGCCATTTCTCCCGTTTAACGTATTTATTGGTACATTTCATATTTTACATTTCATGTTTGGCATGGAACTTCAGTTATTATCCGGTTGAATGGGCCTATGCCTTTATCGCTGTTGGAGAAAAGAAAATTGTAGACTATTCGGGTGTCTTGTGTTATTGTAGCCACTAGAAAGTAGGACAGTGTGCCACTATTTCAGTAAATTCCCTCTCTCCGATTTCTTGCCGGTTTTCACAACTTGTCAATACATATTAATCTGTTCCGCGATAAGCTTGGCGCGGGTTTGAACTTCGATTCATGAAATAAACAGATAAAAGCGTTCAAGGTTTCATGATAATTAGGCACATCTAATGACGAGACGTAATCCAATTTCAGTTAATACGTTAAATTATATATTTTTTGCGTGTAATTATTACACAATAAGACAATTTGTATACTGTTTATATTAAAGTGTTGTTTTTATGGTCCTTAAAGTGAATTGAAGTGGAATAGGCTATAGCACGATGATGTTGGCTTACGGCTTATCTGATAACCTTAGTGGTTTCATTGGTGCCCACAGACTTGATAAGGGAGGGCCAGAGTTGTGTAAATGGGACACTTGGAGCGTGGTGAAAACTAAAAAGTAAAATTTTCCCATTTTGCTATTTTTTCAATTTTCACAATACTAGCCTTATACGTAGGCCAGCATCGTCCAAAGAAAGACACAGAAGCTTAGGAAGTGGTATGTTGACTGAAACGCACACATTCACATACAGCCTGTGTACGAGGCCTGCTGTTGCAGTGATTATATGTTGCATGCAGGATAGGCCTAGTGGGAGGCCCTTGTTTTGAGTGGTGTCACTGTATTGCGGAACCTAAATTCTAGGTGCAGCTTTAGGCTGAAGTTGATGCATTTCGTTAGGACAATCTATTTCCTCCATAAGTGAAGCCATTAATTTCCCTTTGCTGACCTGGTTCGGGCCTGAGCTAAGCTTTTAATATGGCCAGGTGATTTACGACATGCGCGGAGACTTCTCTGAGAGGGACCCTATAGTTTATGGTGATTTCGAGAGAGGCGAACGGGTGCACCCGGGACAATGCACGACCTCGTCGTGCGCTTGTTCTGACCAGGAGCTGTAAACGAGAGAATCAACATATTTTATCAACGTTACAGCCACTTCTGACAAAAAGCATGAAGAAAAAGTTGCACAAAATTATTTTGGGAAATAGTTTTTTGAGGCTATAAGCAAGCCTTTTTAAAATAAGACAGGTTTTGTTTTTGGCTTTATTTTGTGAAGACAATGATTTTGGTTGACAGCGCGTCCATGTTTATGATTTCATCGAATATTTGAAAAAATAAGTTAAAATATGAATGTAAACATTTAACATCTAAGACACAAGCTACTGGGTGGGCCAATAATAAATAAATGAACTGGGCCCACATTTTATAGCGTAACCACATACAGTTCAAGCGTATCTTTGCTTAGTACAAAATACAAGGTTTTACTGGCAATGTTGTTGTCTTTGTTTTTTTATCTCAAACGTTAAAGTAAAGATTCGCTTGCATGTATTCAAAAACAAAATCATAGGGCATGGATGAACGAGGCTATCGGTCGCTAAATGGTCCTTCTATTCAGGCCAATATGCAAACCATTTTCCAGTAGGATACTATGAAGTAACCTCGATTTATAACCTTCAAAACAAAAATTATTCTAGAGGTATTGAGCTCATTTGCGGTGTATAGTTGGGTATAAAATAGTATTGCTTACCTACTTAATTATATTTATAGTCTCTTGGACAGAAATGTTGCAAACCTACTTGAATCTCATTTTACAAAAGCCCTATGAGGCCTGTGCGTGTCTCTTGATAAAGACACCAACGGTCGGGAGATGTTTGGATCAGTCTCTTTGCCTATCGGTCAAATAAATGGTCCTAAATATATTTCGGTAGCCTTCACTGGGGGGTTAGTAAATCTTCCCCTTTTGGACATGATGTTTGTGATGGAGGTAAAGGCTGATATGTAAACTGGGTGCACAGGACAACATTAAGCTATCACGGTTTGCAGCCAGGCAAGATAGAAAAACGGCGTTAGCCCAACTTCAAATGTCCCATCTATTACATTGTACGGCTTTTCGATGAAAGTGCGTTTTTTCATTCTTTCTTAGCACACTCTCTCATCATGCTGCACAGTTTACCACAGAACACAAGCGTTTTGATCCTGGAACTAATCTGCCCGACCATTTTCATGACATTTATGTTTGTTGATGTTTGGCCTTCAGGTGCCAACTTCACCATGTTTTTGTATGTGGATTTTCCCCCTAAATAAAGTGCCTATTATATTTTATGAGTTTTTTCAACATATGTACCACAGACATAATAACAGAACTTTGGAAACGTAGCCTGTGACTATTACTGACTTGTCTCGTAAATGCATTCTTTGAACAATAAACTCTATTTACTGGTAGTCTATAGAAGCATATGTTATGAGGATACATGCAAAAAGGAAAGCAGGCTTTGAATTGATTTTCAAACGATATTCCATCAGCCTCGTGGAACTTGAAAATCGATATTTAATTGAGTTGTGAGGAAACTGATCAGCAACTTTCTGAATCTAAACCTTCGTCATCGGTTGTGTTGTGCAATGGACCGAGCGCGTCATTTGCGTCATATGTACCCCTGTTAATGCTTTCATCGAGCAAGACCTCACATCTGCAGGCTTTTCCCAGCCTTTGTGTTACAGTTGTCCAAAACCTGTATCTCTCTTTCTCTCTTTCTCTGCCATGTTAATCTCGCTCTCTTCGCCGTGCCTAGGTGGTTCTAGCTCATCATTATTAGGCCTTTTGCTCTAACCATTAAAAAGCAGCGGGGCCATTTTGTTCCGCACACTTTTTCTTGGTTTAATAGGAGAATATACAAAAAGCTTAAAAGTAACACGACAGGACAATTCTGTTTACAGGGACTAAAAGTTTTGCTTACTTTTAATGATCCTGTCGTGACACAGGACAGACCACTTGCAGAGGGCCCACCTCTAAGTATCCATTTTGCATGATCATTCAAAGGCCAATAGACAATAAACGTCGTTAGGGATAATAATGGTCATTATTGAATGGACAAAAGAAATGATTAGTACTAAGGTTAACAACTGTAACAACCTACCTCACTTAGGCGTTGATGTGGAAATTGGATGGCGAAGAGTGGACTAGCATTTGTAAGAGAGAACACAATAAGCCGCAAGCTGCTTCCTTTTATATAGGCTATGTGACGGGAGATCTTGTTGGGGCACTTCTGAAAACGACGGAATGGATTCCCTTCCGCTGGCCATTGTTTAGCGACGTTTGGAGTCTTTATTCTTTCTTAAACATTGACTCTTTATCATCCCAAAATAAATAGCCTCTTGAAAAATCCAAAAGGAACATTTCATGTCTAAAACGTGCAATTTGGTTTTATTGCAATATTTCGATTTTTCCTTTACAGACTGTCCCCGCTTTGTATTACAATATTATTAATTATTAGGAATTAATTAACAAATAATTATATGATATTGATACATATTATAATAGCCTGATTGCACGTATTGCTTATATTTAATACACCATAAACCGTTTCACTTTTGCCTTTATGTGACTATTGTCGTTTCGCGGCCTAATAAAATGGTTTGCATGCTTTGTTGAACGGCTTAAAGTAGCCCATTCATTTATTCCAACTCCCCTTTCTACAGCCAGTGTCGCAATCGATGTGGCTTGATTGATCAAGGAAACCCGAGCTGCGTGGGCCTTTAACCGGAGAATCAATGGAGTGATGCAGGAGATTGGCTTCCGATCGTCTGCAGTGAACCAAATGGCTGCCAATTGTGACCCTTTGAAATCCCCCGCCTTGCAATCCATTTAGAGGGCAGGTCTTTATTGCAGTCGCGACCACAATGGAACGTTGAAGTACAGCAATATATAGAATTTGATTCTAATGCTGTGCGGAGAATCAGTAGGCCTATTGCTGCGTCGGCGGATTGGCGGTAGGAAAGGTATTAGGACAGAGTTTGATTGGATGCGGGACTATAAATGTGTATATGTGGCGAAAATAAATAGTAACAATTATTTTTGTGATTTCAATTTGGAGTTCAGAATTATTAATTACTGTTACGTTTGTGAGGCCTTTTGGTTTTCATTAATTGATTTAGGTGTGTTAGGTTACTATTTGTTGCCTATCTCGATTACATTTTTTCAAGAACGTGCTATTTTGAGAAATACAGAATTTGATCTTTAATACAGATTCACCAGGGCTAGTCAATATATTATAGTATTATGGTAAATGTTTTTACTTATTGGAGTTGTGATAATTATATTTTCTTTGTCAGAAAGAATATACACAATAGTTAAGTTGAAATTCAATATAATGAAGTTAACACTATCTAAATGTACATAATTACATTTATCTATGATGAACATGCTACATGAAAAAAAACATGCTAAGGGGAATTTAAAAGGAATTAGAAACTAGAAATATTAGTGATTATGTTGAAATATACTTTTATTAAGTTACCATCAATATATTTCCAATTTATTCACACAAAACATCCCGATTAAGCCTGAAACTGTTAATCAATTGTGACTTTGGAACTATCCTTTTAGAACCCTAGAAAACAATTGTGACTTTGGAACTACTGTTTTTAGAGCCCTAGAAAACAATTGTGACTTTGGAACTACTGTTTTAAAAGCCCTAGAAAACAATTGTGTTCACTACTCTGGACGTGTCTGGACTTAAATAGGGGCCCGTCTAGTTGAAAGGTCACACGCTAAGGAGAGGCTGTGCTGAACAGATGCACTGTGTCTTTGGATCAGATTGGCATAATGAGTTCAGAGAGAGGGTTGATGTGGACCTGTGCAGAGACACAGAGATTGAGGGAAAGAGAGAGACGTCAGGTACTGGGCGAGAAGAGAGCACTGACATGCTTACATAAGCGTCGGAAGTGATTGTGTGATGGCAGACGGAGAGGCTCGAGAAGCGTCAGAGCCCTAGTGCACGGACCAGAGTTCACCAGGAACGTCCTCTCTGTGACCCGCCTGGCCTTTTGTCATTGGACAATATGTACAAGTCCCTGACTGTGTTGTGGATGCCAAAGTGAATATTCCAGATGGATTATCTGTCCTATGAAGTGAATGGCAGGCTAATTGGTGCAGTAGTGTCTTGATTGCAGGCCTTCCTGTGCGTGTGTGTGCTCACGGTGATCCCTGTCTTTCTCCAAAGAGCAGTCCTGGCAGCTGATGGAGGGTCCTGTTGAATTGCAGGTCTTTGACACCCGCTCCCGAGAGAATGAGGAACGAATGTGTCTGGGCCTGCCTAGTGCCAAACTCCTATTGGTGCTGTCTGCAACCAGTGGAGCGGAACAAGGAAGAGGAGGAAGACAGAACGTAGGGGGATTTAAAGGGAGAGAGGAGAGGGAGGCGTTGCGACTCGCAGGCAGACTAGGAAGTACTAGATGGGTGGTGGTGGCATGGCTTCAAAACCATGGCCTACAGAGATGGCACAAGCCACCCAAACAAAGTCACGTGACAAAGAGTTGACCAATGGGTGGTCTCTTCACTTCTCTCCCAACGGCTTTTCTGGTGATTAACGTTTTCAGTACGAAATGTTGAGCCAACAGTCAGAGTGGTTGTGTCACTGGGTTGTTCTTTGTCCTCTGGCATTTTTACTGTTAAACATTTTTGTCCAACTGAAACCATATTCATTGGTTTCAAAGTTCTGATGACATGCTTGACATAATATTAACTGCCATCAAAGTAAGAATTTTATAGGTCTCTTTCACATTGGACGCCCATAAACGTGCAGCTGAAAGGACCATGTGTCACAGCTCACTCAATTCTCAGGGTTTGGATCTGGGGCGTGGTCGGCAGGGAGCCACTTTGTGTTACTTCCTATTAGAGCTGTTCTATACTGAACAAACTTGCATATCTGGAATCTAGAATTAAGATTCGTGTCAACTCTATTTGCAGCTTTCAAGAATATTTGTGGATTGAATGTGGCCCTGTTAGGACCCAAACATTTTTTAAATTCCAGACAGTATGGTAGATCTGTGCCCCTTGAACATTTGCCGGCAGCAAAACAAGGCATTTGCTGCCTCTTAAACAAGACAGTTTTGTTAGCCTTCTAACAATGGCTGCCTCAAAACAATACTCCCCCTGGGGGGTCGAGCAATAAGTCCGACTCGGCCGCTTTAAAAATGGAAAAAGACGAAAAGGGAATTCGCCGGTGATGTGAGTTTATTGCACAGGGGAGACACGCCGCGATAATGCCTGTCGACACACCTAAACACTAATTCAAGGACGCAAACAGACAGCGCTGATGTGTGCTTGAGCGTCTCTCGCCGCCGGCTAGCAGTTCAGGGTCAATGTGCTATTCACGTGTTGGCCTGTCGCGCTCAGGGGAAATGACGAATGCTCTTTATGGGCATGCCATGGCCATTACGCTGCGTAGAGTCGCTTGGCGAGAGCCGAGCGGGGAGGGAAAGTCGAATCTCGCAGACTGCTATGCATTCCGGTTTGATCAGTTTCTTTCTTTTTTTACGAGCCACAGGCTCTTGTAACTAATTTCGCAGATGGGGCAGAGGGGGATCTTTGATATTTGTCTTTTAAGAAACACTCACATCTGTCAGGGGCATCGGAGGCGGTCTCCAAATTGAGAGCCTTGGGGAAAAGGCCATCACCTGGTTTTGGCTTCCTCGAGTCTTGTTAAAGTAGTATAGAAAGAAGACAGGAGCCCCGCGCTTTGAGAATTTAAACACATTGGAGTAGTTGATAATGGGGGTTAAATGTTAACTTTGGCTCCAGACACTTGGTGGGCTTTTGAAGGGTGTAGTAGACGTGCGACACCTTTTGCTCCTTCTCAAACTGAGCAGCTGAAGTTGTAGGCGAGGGGGCGAGGTGTGAACACCCACTTTGATTAGTGGACTGGACGTGTGACGTGAGTACGCACGAAGGGTACGCGTGAAAGGTGGCGGTGCGTGTGACGGTGTGAGTCGGCGCGATGTGGGAGTGGCGCGTCACCGTGGCCGCTAAAACTCCGCCCACTCGGTTACTCTCACCCAGCGCCACCTGCTCGCATTCTGCACTTCAAACACCACAGCCGGAGGGGGAGTTCCCTGTCCTCGGCAAACCAAACTGCCCATTTTGTCCTCTCCCGAATGGGCGTCAGCTTAAACCGAACCACCTATTGCTACTTGCTGCCTTTGCCGGAACGTGTTCTGTGACTCCGACGGGGTTCTCCGGGTCTAATGAGATGCGGCGTCCACAGAACCGACCCCTAGTCACCAGTCATGGGAGCTACAATCATGTGACCTTTTCCGTTCTGCATTACCATAATCCACACAGTACGGTTGCTACCTCCTGAAGATTTTGTCCGTGGGAAGCGCTCCGCTAACCTTTTGCGGAACGTTAATAATAGAGACATTCATCAGGCTATACTCTTTTAAATGTGTGACTGAGCATTCGCAGATGGGAGGCTAAGATAATAAAGCCAAACCTTTCTTATTGGTGCAATAAAACATTGTAAGTCTTGAGTGTTAAGGGAGACTTTTTTGTTGTTGTTGCTGCCTAGCTGATACGACACCTCTCCATTTGGTGTGTGTGTGTGTGTGTGTGTGTGTCTGTGTGACTCTGTGTCTGTGTCTGTCTGTATCAGCGGGCAGCTTTGTGATGTACAGAAAGAGGCGCTTCCTGTACCCATAAGTGTCTAGATATCCATGACCTTTAAATTGTTTGAATCCTTTCCACTGTAATGTGATTTGAGGATTCAAATAAAGTATTTAAAATGTGTGTGTGTGTGTGTGTGGACAGTGCCAGACATCCTTCATGGTAGCATTGAGTGCTCTTGTCCATATACAGCTCTCTTTCATAGGGTGATGTTATGCAATCCAAAACAACAGGTATAACTTATTAATCTAATGGACTTCTTTCAATTTTTTACATGTATGTATTTTAGCACACTCTTCTATCCAAAGTGAGTGCAGGCGTCTTTTTTTCTCTCAGACTGAACTCACAGTGGAACAGTGGAATTTGAACATGCGACCCAGATATTTAAAGTGCCATTCCCAGACCACTGGAGTATCCATCAGTAGTCATCGCCTCAGAGTGTTTGAAGATGTCCAGACATTGTGATTTATTTCAACATCACTATTTGTTTATCTGGAGCCGGATGTATTCACACATGAGAGGAATGAGGCTGACCGCCGTTCTCAAGTGTTTGCCGTGTCCAGGTCCCTTTTTGCAAGTGACTTCTCGTCATTGGTAGGTGTTGAAAAAAAACCTTCAAGGGCCCTGTCAAAAATTCATGAGCTGGAAATTACTTACTAGATCCAAGAAGATAAAAGCTGGAAACATGAAGTGAAAACCCGACACACAGCAGCTCCCACTTAGCCAGGGTCAGGGCCCAGATCAAATCCACCAATTTCTAATGAATCAATAAGACGGATCCATTAATTGGATGCCGTCAAGCCTCATCAACCAGACCCTTAGTTCTCCAGCCCTTTGAGGAGCTGGGGAGCGGGGGGGTTGTAGCCGGAACTTTCCTTTCTCCTTTGTGTCTCGCAGGTAATGTCTATTATAGACCTAATACTCCAAAAAATGGGGCAGCACATCAAATCAATCAATTAAATGTATTTTATAAAGCCCTCTTTACATCAGCACAAAGTGCTTCCACACAACACCCGGCCTTAAACCCCAGGGACCAAACAATAGTAGTGATGATCTTCAGTGGCTAGGAAAAACTCCCTAAGAGAGCCCAAAAGTTAGGAAGAAACCTAGAGAGGAACCAGGCTCCGAGGGGTGACCAGTCCTCTTCTGGCTGTGCCAGGTGAACATATTAAACGTCCATCAGTAGCCATTGCCGCTTCAACAAGGTGACGTATCGCTACTAGGCACTGAGGATGTTAACCCAGTGCCGCCTTTTGAACAGAAATTACCCACAACCCCCTGGCCTGCAAGATGCTGCCCAGTGCCAGATCAGAGATGTGGAGTTCAGCTCTGCACTCCAGTTCTCCTCGCAGAGCTGCAGTCCAAATGTCATCAGTTACTATAACCCCATGAACTGAGTGACAGAAATGGGGGAAGAGAGAGAAGGAAACCGGGAAAGAGAGAGAAAAAGAGAAACTGAGTCAGGGTAGAAGAGAGATAAAATAAAATGATCTCAAATTGAAAAGCCACTTGTTTCACCGTTGGCCAGTCGGTTAATTTCAAAAGGTGTTGAGAGGACAGACAATGTGAGACAGAGTGACCCAGGAGAGATTGCGGGGGAAGGGGGTGGTGGCGTGCTCTGGAAAGGCACGAGCATCAGAGCAGGCTGGAGATTTTAATCTCCTACTTTGGACAGAGGCCAGGTATCTATCCACAGCATCTCCAATTTGACTAGCTTTATCCAGCTTTAGCCTGGGAAGAATGATCCACCTCTCTGACTTTCCTGACCCTCTCTCTCACTTTCTCTCTCTCTCTCTCTCTCTCTCTCTCTCTCTCTCTCTCGTCACCCGGTTACCAGATGAAAAGCCTAGGGTTTGATGCAGATCAATGGCAACATTGTGCCACAATTTTCGAGACAGGATTTCTGACCATGTCTTGGAGAGAGAGTGAGTGAGAAAGTCGGTAGACCTGTGGCGGTAGACCTGCTTTGAACATTTAGAGGGTAATCACAGCTCCTCGGGCTTATCTGGGGGCAATCAACAGGGTCCTGATTATGTAGCTTTGTGTACAGTTGCCACAGTATCATAAATGAAGAAGGAAATGATCCTCAAACAAACCCACACTGAGACAATGGCTCCCTCCCTCTTCTGTTTACTGTCTCCAACACCTGTGTCTTACTCTCTCCGTTCACTTTCTCAGACATCCTTGTGTCTCACTCTTCCTTTTCAAATCCCCGCTTCTGTCTGTCTTTCCCCCGTTTCACCTCCCTGTTCTTTGCTCTTTCAGGGATTCCTTTCCTCCCTTTTACTTTATGTTACTCCATGTTCCCCGTATGAGTGAACCTTATCTGAAGTTGTTTTATTTTTCTCCCATGCCATTATCTACCTCCCCTTGTGATACAGACAACCCGGCAGCAGGGAAATAAGGCTATTTACTGCCCCACGAGACCTTTGTTGAATACACTCGTTGATAAAAGTTGACTTACCCTAGCAATGTTGGACGGAGGTGTCTTCGTTTTGGCGACGAGGCGAGAAATCTCACCCCGCTGGGTTCCGTGTCACAGTTTCCGGTGAACACCAAACAATGTGCCTGAATGCAAAACAGGTCACTCTAGGTCAAGCGTAGGCACTTAACAAGACTGGTTTGACACAGCGCTCACGTGGCACTCCGTGGCCCCGCGGCTCGTCCAGGAACAGGTTCCTTAGTTGCCAAACACCGCGAACAGAGAGAGACGATTAGAAATGCAGGAAAAAGTCACCGAGGATTTCAGCGGGCCGTAACCCAATCTGTTGCTGCAGGGACTGAGGGTGCCTAAGAGCATGTGAGGTGTTTCAGACACCCGGGCTGAAAGGAAAACAGTGTGAAAACAATCGCCTGGGACATGAAAGCGTGCAGGAACACACGGTGAGGTCAAATAACCCCCGGCCACCGAGGAGGGGGTCAGAGAAGTGGGTGTCAGAAGTGAAATCCGAAAACATTACACCCCGAGCCACTTTTCCTCCCCCCAGAGTATCCCTGTGGGGCCGTGGGCCAAAGGGTTGGTGATGATTAGAGATTCAATTTAGCTCGCCATCAATCAGTGGAGGAGGGTCGGGGGGGGGATGAGTGCCGTTGATCGCACGCTCCCTTGAATCCAGACGGCCTCAGCCTCTCGGGAGGAGGAGTCCCCCCCCGCTAATTAAACGCCGAAGCTGCCACCGCTCTTACTTATTCATGAATCTTCCCTTCGATCGGTGCTGGAGACCATTTGGTCACTCGACTCTAAGCCCTAATTAGTCTGTCGCTAATGGCCAAGCTTCCCGACGATCCATAAAACCCGAACGCTCAACGCAGCCGCCACATGGTACCGCCGCAAAGTTCTGACCACCTTATGACCTTGATGGTGCGTTTGTCGCTGTCTGGCGCTGAGTCACGTGTTGGACCATTCTCCCCTGGCATTCTAGAACATTATTTCCCTGTGATCCGAACATCGCCTGAAGCCATAACTAAGGTGTGACCGTGCCTGCAGCCTTTCAGGAGGCACATTTGATCTTAATTAAGTTCGTCTAATCCTCTCTGAACCGCCTGTTTGTGTCCTCGGCTTCATTTAACTACAAACCCGCAGAGAGATCAAATGGGAGGAGGTGTCACAAGGGACAAGGTGTCCCACCCTTTGATGTCGTCCACGGCGTTAGTCCCAAAGGGAAGTTGCTCATATTCTGGCTGCGGCCAAAACTTCCCCCCCAGCTCATTTCCTCACTCGTTCACCACTTTACACCTTCAGGCGACTCAGTCGTTCAGCAGAGACACGTATCCAGAGAGACTCACAGGCCTGTCATCATTCCCAGATCATCAGGTCGGAAAGATCCTCCTGACACGCCAGAACAGGCCAGGGCGACGCCGGATGAATAGACCACATCCGCCTGGCAAACACGTCACTCCTGCGTCGCCCCACTCTGAAACAAAAATACCCCCTCAAAAGAAAATAAACACAGGGTTTAACCACGGCACCAGTCCTCCGGGAGGACCTGGTCAGTTTACCGAAAGGGTGCTGGTGACGTCAGTTGTCCGGAAGTCCGTCTGACTGTCGGTCCGTCGTGGCGTTGTGTGGTGTGGTTGTAGAGCTATAAACACCGGACCTGAGTCAGATGTAATGGCCTCTGGACTTCGGGCACCATTAGTTACTATTCCGTTCCAATTTCCACACTTATCCCCTGTTTGGTGCATTATGCCTGATCCCCATCAGGTCCACTACGACCGGCTTCCATTTGGTACCGGTCCTGTGATGAATCATGAGGATCCACCCCTGTGGTGAGGCCCGGCCCACCCTGTCCCCCGCACACACACCTCCCCCAGACCACCTACATGTCACATCTGTGTGTGTGTGTGTGTGTGTGTGTCAGGAAGTTCAATTGTGTGTGTGTGTGTGTGTGTGTGTGTGTGAGTGTTGTTTGTTGTACGCTTGTAGTCTAAAATTTTGTTTGATTTAAACCAACCAAGCTTCCAAGTTTCCACGAGGACTCGTTTTGCCGGTGTCCTGAACACGAGCGCTGACTTCTAACTGGGCTTACAGCTTCAACTGAACGTTCATAACAATCCAATTGAGAAATGATTCTTCATCTCTATGGTCCTTCATCTCTGTCTCCAGGGTCAGACGAACAGGGCAATTCCACGTACACGTCTTTGTGTCCAGCAGGCACAAGACAGGCAAGTTAAATAAGGGAATGCTTACTAAAGACAGCACAATTGCAGTAGCCTATAAAGCGTGTTGACTGCCTTCATTTTGGACTCGGCAGACTTTGGGTGGATTGCCAAAATCTCACACCGCCCCTATAATATGGTCTACTACATTGTGTGTCTATCATTCTACCGTAATATGAAAAAATATATTAAACTATGAAGATCCATAATTATTATTATTATTCTGTTTTTTATTTTGATTTGTTGTGTATTTTATTATTCTGTTTTTATGAGGGCCTATCAGATTATTGATTAGTATCAAGATTCACATTTATAGTCTGTTTTATGTTTCTGGACCCTGGGAGAATCTGCTGCGTATCCTAGGACCTAATGGAGGTCTTAAGAATAACAAAATACTCATACAAAATACACAATACTCACACTAAATACTA
This sequence comes from Esox niger, assembly GCA_016801105.1. Classification (NCBI taxonomy): domain Eukaryota; kingdom Metazoa; phylum Chordata; class Actinopteri; order Esociformes; family Esocidae; genus Esox; species Esox niger. Next base: position 19,147 of record JACXGJ010010374.1, read on the forward strand.
AATAGAAATGACTCAAGCAAAATACTAATGCTAAATACCATCATCCCACCCAATGTGATTGGCAGGCTATCAGCCACTATTGACTCCAGGGAGGGATGAGAGCTGCCAAAACAGTTGGGGCTAATGTATAGATGTATAATGTATAGATCAGTGATGGACTCTGAGAGGATTTAGAGTGACCTTTCTAAATGACCTCTGTTATTCATCCCTGAAGCCCCTTAGCCCCTCCCCCTCCCTCACACACCAGCCACTAGTTAACCTGCCTCAGGGGCTGGAGACACGTTCACACGCGCACACACACGCACACGCACACACACACACACACACTTTGACTTGATAATGCTCTGGTTCAGTTATCCATCCTGGGATGTTCATGGTGAAGTCTCCAGACAACACACACACACACTCTACTCTTAATTCAGCCCATTCCCGTTCAGGCTGTGTGTGTGTCTATGTCAGCACGTAAATCAATCGGGCCTGGTGGCCTTGTGGCCTGGGCTTTTGTAGGCGTATCGCGGGCCCCCTTACTGCTAACCACCAGCTTCAGTTACACATCAATGAGGGCAGACGTATACATTAGCTAGCCCATCCTCCACACGCCACCTCCTAGTACCGGGGATGGAGAGAGATGGGAAATGGAGGGATGGGGGAGAGGGAGGAGAGGGAAAAGGAGAGTAAGGGACAAAGAGACAGTGAGAGATTGAGGGACCATCTGTCGCCATTTTCTTCCATACCCAATCCTGATTTGTTGGAATTTGGGGATTGGGTAGACTTAACTGTGGAAAAGGAATAAATAACAATGTGTGGACACTTCGTTTGAAAGGTGGATTCCACTTCTATTTATTCCATGCTGATATTCCTGCTCGGGTTCTGCAAAGCAAACGGATACCTTTCCGAACAGTGAGCCCGAGGGACGCACCCAGCTATGCAATCTGTTCAGTAACATTTGTCCTCGCTGTAATTCAGATGTCAGCCATGCTTGAAGTAGATAATGTTTGAGTAATCTCGGGTTCAGTGGACTGGCTTGATCTGAGCCATGTCGCTGTCGTTTTTCCAGTCACGTGGGTCGACGATTTCAAGCAACGCCCATCCGTCACCACTGTTAAAATGGCTGAAACCGTCACGAACAGGCTTCCAATCAGCCAGTTTGTTTGAACGACAAAACATGTTCATCAGAATCCTGGAAAGACAGACGGACGAACAGACTGGTTGTCTGACTGGCCGGCTGACTGACTGGCCGACTGACTGGACGGCTGACTGACTGGCCTGCTGACACGGTCAGAGTGACTGAACCCCGACATTCCAAGCATGAGCTTTGGTTCTCTGGATGCTACAGAAACAGATGCTAGCCTGCTGTGAGCCAGTGCGTCTGGTCTCTCTAAGTGAGAGTGATTTAGTTCCCTAATTTCTCCGGCCGGGGGCCCCCGGCTATCTTGGTGCATAATTGTGGCGAACGGTTAGTGCCCCTGTGGCCATATGGGCTGCCGTTGCCCCGGATGTCGATCTGTCCATCAGTCAATTCCGGTAATTGCGCAGCAGCACATTTTCTTCAGCACGGTCCTTCTGTTGGCATGGTGCTGTCTCACAGCCATAGGTTAAATACATTAATATGTGATTAACCAAGGGACCACATAGGCCCATGCCTGATATAGAATACAGGGATTAGGATCAGGGAATCAGGTGTGGTGAAAATGTCAGCCCAGTGTCATCCAGGAAGGTCGGGGACGCAGTTACATGGCATGATCTGTCAGTGAATCAACCCCCCCAAACCCCCCCCAGTGGTACTTCTCTCTCCCCTCCTTCTCTGTTTTCCCATCTCCCTCCACCTCTGCTTTTCCAGCATGTTAGCGGCAGGCTTTGGTGGCGCGCTAAAGAGGCAAAGCCCGTTTGGAGAAGGTCTAACGAGTCAAGTTATTACTGCAGCCAAGTGTGAGATTAATTAACTGAGTGACGATGAGGAATGCAACAGACAAGAACTCCTGGAAGTAACACTGGGAGCGTTGAGAGTCGGGCACTAGAAACAAATTGACGTGATTTATCTCACCGAGCCATTTGGGAGTTGCGAAAACAAAATAGCCATAAATAATAATGATCTTCCCCCTCTGAAAGTTAATGACGCCAAATAGCAAATAAACAAATATTCCTGCCAATGAAAAGTCCTCAAAAGACGGATATAAATATATAAATCGCTTGTAATTAACCCGCAGCTGTTTGTCATCATAGACCATTAAGCTTTTTTTAACGGTGAAAAGTATTAAAATGCAAACACTAGGAAAGTGGGAAAAAGTGATGAGAGAGTAAGACAGAGAGGAGAGAGGAAGACAGAAAAGGAGGAGAGAGAAGCCAGATAGAGAAAGGATGGCAGAAAGAGAGAGAGGGAGCGATATGAAAGAGGACGAGAGAAGAGGGGATTGCATCAGAATCCAGCTTTTTGAGGAACATGGACCCAACGGAGAAGCAATCTCCCAAACCTGACTTACACATGCTGAACAAGTACCAGGAGAGAGGTAGGAGAGAAAGGAGTGGTAGGAGAATTAGGAGAGGTAAAAGAGAAGCAGGAGAGGTAAAAGAGAAAGGAGAGGGAAGAGAAGGAGGGAGAACAATGGAGAGAGTCAGGAAGGGAATAAAGAGTAAATGGAGAGAAAGACAGTGAGGTAGAGACTAATACGATTGAGAGAGACAGACATGACATGGGAAACAGACAGACAGGGAGTGGGAAACAGACAGGGAGGACAGACAGGGAGGTTTTGTTAATCAATTGTGTGTGTCTCTACAGCATCTGTGTGTGTGTGTGTGTGTGTGTGTGTGTGTGTGTGTGTGTGTGTATATGTCTTTATATTTGCCCATGTGTGGCTGTGTGGCCAGCAGAGTGCGTCATCTTTTTATCTTCTGTGTGTGTGTGTGTGTGTGTGTGTGTGCGTGTGTGTGCTCATGCCTACAAATGTTATT
>JACXGJ010010375.1:0-22089 GCA_016801105.1 Esox niger
AAATGGGCCTTTCAAGTGATTGTATTTGTTTGATGTAGATATTTATTGGCACTGGAGAGCCTTAAAGTCCCGAGAGAAAGTAATTAGTTGAGTTTTTCTAAACTTGTATTTTTGGAATCTATGTTTATTAAATATGCAATATCTGTCCTTGTGTTTGCTTGCAGCTCCAGTGGACTTGATGATTTAGCATCCAGAAATAAGCAAAGCACTCACAAGATTACTTCTTAATGCCTGGATAATTTCAAATAAGATTTGGAAATAATGGAATTTTAATGAAGTTTCATTACTTTGGCATTACGGCGTAATCTTGACATCAGCCAAGTTATGCTCAAGTTTCACGAGAGACCAATTTTCCAAAGAATTGCTCAGTTTCTTTGACAACATAAGTCTCATAAATATTCAATAAATAGTAATTGGACAAAATCTACACTTGCTGAAGGCCCATTTTTTAATCTCTCATGAATCCTGTTTCATCCTATGTACTGTAGTATATTATTTGAGTTTTAGCAACACTTGAAATACTTGTTTCAGTGACACTTGTTTTATTACCACTTCATTAGACATGATTAAATATAATGTCTTTGAGATTATTTCACTGTATCTGAAAAACTTAAAACATAGAAGTGAGTCTTGTTTAATTGGCTAGCTATTCTCTCTAACTACTTTCAGTAATATTTGCCTGGTTTAGAGGATGATCTATAAATCCAAATATTAAAAAAATGTTTTATAAAATCCCTGGAATGGTGAAAAGCATACAGTAAGTGGTGAGAATTGTGGACGGACAAGACAGAGACACTTATGGGCATTGATGGAGTGCTGACGCTATGCGTCACATTACATAAAAATTGTCATCTCTCCAGACCACCTGATGCTAGGTACTGTCTGTTTATACACTCAGGTACAGAGTGTTTCTGACAACAAAATGCATACCTGCTGTCGGAGCTATGGGTTTGGGGGACTTCAGTTCATCCTCTGCCATCCAGGAGAAATTCCAATAACTTCTTGGGACACCAGACCCAGACTGACGCGACAGCAGCTCACCTGGAAAAACGTGTAGAATATTTTTTCAATAATACAAGACAGTAAAACAATACATTCAAGGAAATAAACAATAAATGTTTTGCTTTTCCACTGTTCATTCAGCTACACATCATAAGAGAGGGAAAAGTAAGAACGAGAAAGAGGTTAAACTTTGGGAAAATGCCCAAATCACCAAATTCCAACCTTGATTTGAAAAACAAAATGTAAATTTTTTTTGCATTTGTTTTTATTTGTTGAACATGGACTGTGACTTAATTCCCCACAACCCCCACACAGAAACAAATTAAATTGAGCAACATGTCGGTTTTGAGTAAAGAAAGAAACTCTACACATGGTGTCAATAGCCTATCAATGCAATGTTGACCTTATTGGAGATCCCAGCTATTGGCTTTTATAGATATGCAGAATGACAGTACACGAAATATATTAATGCTTATATTCAGATTTATTCAGCCCTCTAGAATTATTTGGCCCCATTTTTAACAATTTGAAGCATGTGAAATAGCCATAGTAATAATGGTGTTAGTTGGTTATGCAATTTGGTACATGATTTTTTGGCATTTTAGGGATCATAGTGCAATAAGGTATCACATTTATTTAAGCCCAGTTCTATTGTTGCTGACTCGCAAGCATAGCAACAGTAAGCAATGGAATATAATTAATGCATTAGAAAATGTGTAGAATGAGAATAGGAGTTTTAATTGAATTCATGGATATATGTTTTATTCATTCCATTCTACATTATATTCCATACATTTTATTCTACCCAACAAGCAAAATGTGACTTCTTAAAAACTGTCTCCTGATAATGACTTTCCCAGCTAAGGGTACTGAGAAAAATATACAAATTATTGCTAGGCAACATTATATGTAGCATTTATGAATCTCACTCTTTTATAGGAGATCAGTAGCGACTTTAAGATTTCAGCAGTGGGTTATTGGTAGTATAGATGCGTGCATTTGTTTACTTTGTATTATATTGATCTGAGTACATCATCTTGAGATCAAAGATGAAGATATAATTGCCTCTCCACACACACCTCAAGTGGATACACACACACACACACACACACGGATGACACACACACACACACACACACACACATACACACACACACACAGAAAGATAGATATTATATATGTATGTGTGTGTCATCCCTGAATGGAACCATAGAATCCTGCAGCCCTTCGAATATGAACGAGCCCCACTACACCAAGGTGTTCATGTATGCCACCCACGCAAGTCTGAGTTTGGTCCCTCAGTCAATGTGGTCTCATGTTATTAAAGAGATTGGCCAGAGGTTTGACAGATGGAGAGGTGCAAAGTAATTAAGATCTGTTGAGGGTCTCTTTTTCACTCTCTGTCATTCTTTTGCTTTTATCTTTCATTTTTAAGTCATTTGTTTTTTCATTTGCATTTAAGTCATTTAACAGTACTCTTATCCAGAGTGAATTACAGTTGTAATTATTCGATGTATTTTCATAGTGTCCCACAACCCTGGCCTTGCAAGTGCCATGATAAAACTCCAACTGGGCTAAAAGGGACACATTCATTATTCCGGTAGTAAGCAAGGTGCATCATCCCATATTCTGTCCCTTTTAGAGGAGGCCCAGCCACCGAAAAATCCTTTTAATCATTTCAAATGAGCACTTAAAAGGAGATCGATAGTAAATAGCACAGCCTTCATAAGCCAGCGAGCCCAGTGCATTCACCTTCCTAGTATTGTGAAAGCCCACCAATCTCTCCAGTCTTGGTCCTAAGCTTGACTTCAAAGCCCCAGTGATTACATTAGAGCAAAATGTATACATAGCAGAGTTTAGTACTCGTGCAGAGACTTCAATACACACATGTGTACAATAGATTTGGCCCTTAATGTGAATGCATCTACTGTCAGCACAGCTAAAGGTCAGATTCGTCCTCTTCACTCCTGAGTCCTCTCTATCAGCTTCATCAGGTCTCTCAATTATGCCAGGCTGCCCGTTATCATGAACGTTCATTCTATTTTTAGCATGCGCTTTTGGTCCATGTCAAACCAGGGCTCCATCCGACTGCATTAGTCAAAGCATTATCTACGTAGTGACATCCTCCTCAATAGCCTCCTCTGCCGTTGACTCCATGGACTTCTTCTCCAACCCTCCCCCCCTTTTTACAGTCCCCACAAGTGCTTCATTGATCGATGAGGCTTGAACCTGGCGTAGTACAGGCCCAAAACACCCACCCACCCACCCACCCACACACACCAGTACTCGGTACACACACAGCCTTTGGGGCTCTGGAGCTGTGATCACAGGAGTTGACGAGGCAAGGCATGATGAAATAGTAACCCTTCATAGACACCACAGTGACTTTGGAAATGCAGGTCACTGGTGGAGGAGTGGAGAAAGAGAAGGGAGAAGGAGAAATCAGGTTATTGGGGATGAGGAGTTGAGAGTGGGAGCAGGAATTGAGAGTGAAATAGAGTATGCAGGTCACTGGTGAAGTAGGAGCAGTTAAGAGAGAGAGAAGAGATACAAAGAAAAATAAAGAAATACTCTGGAGGTGATACATGATGTATTTAGCACTGGTGGGCTGGGTTTTGGTGTGGTGCAATGAGCCAGAAATGAACCCAATTGCCCATTGTGAAGAAAAAGGGAACTGTACACATGGAGTGGGTCGGTTCCAAGACTCTTAGCTGTGCTTTGGACTGTGAGACTAAAAGGAATGAGAATAAAAAATCTAACAGGCAAAAAGAAGCATGAAAAATAGCAGGCATGTGTAATTTGCATAGACTGTTTCAGTAAGAAAAAAACTCAGCACCAAACTAAATGCACATACCATAACTTTCCCAATATATTTGCTTTACCTATAGAAATATCTTGAATAAACTTGAAGACCAACAACAACAGCTAATTACAAATTACAATTGTGTCATATTCAGAGGGGGTCATCTTTGCCTTAGATATTCAATCCCACAATACTTTTCGCTCCTCTGTATTTTTTGTTCTATTAGTTAAAGACTGGCCGCTGGATACATACATTACTGCCCTAATAAATAGATTTGCTGTCTGGCTGTTGACGGGTCATTAAATGCTCGTCAAAGTCAAACGGCAAAACGTCAGAACCATGCTCGGAATTGCCCCTCCTGTTTGCCACAAAAGAGCTGCATCGATTTCCGTCAGGCGATCCTGACATGCCGCTTAGCGCTCTGAATTTCATTAAGAGCTTTGATGAATTTTCATTCTCTTTCAGTCCCTTCGTTCCTCTAAACATAATTCCCCCTTCTCATACTGACCAATGCGGGCAACGTTAAAATGCAATTGTGCCAATATTCAACCTCATATAAATTATTTCTAGCACCATACCAGTATTGATATCGAAACATTTCTATGGTCTATGATTTAAAGGTATGAAAGTGCCTGAATAATCTTTCTCTATGACCTCCAGATTTTTATTAAAGGTGAAGCTAAATATTAAAGTAATTTATAATGAATACCCAAAAATCCAGAGGAAGGGTCATCTCATGTTCCCCATGGTACTGTGAATCTAATCTAAATTTGTTTAAAAAATTGGATAGAACTTCTTTATTTATATTTTGTATTACAAAACGCAAAAATACTCAAGACAATTAATTTACTTATAAGCGTGGGACAGTACAGTCACTATTGCTATTTTTGTTGTATACTCATATGAAAATACAGACTGTCACATTTTATTTCTGGCTGTATTAACACATATGTTTCATTCACTAAGAATCAAAAATAGGCAACAGATCACACACCTGAAAATTACCTGGAGCAAGAAAATATATCAAACAAAATAGAAAACAGAGTGATGATGCTTAGAATAGTTATAATTTAATAGAACATTGCAACGTTTCGGTCAAAGACCTTCGTCAGGCATAAAGAACATGGTGAACAGATGATAAAATCGGATAAATTAGCCAATCACATAGTAAAAACAATCATGACATCAGAATGATATAATTGCTCAAATTAGATAAAACCACACTAGATACAACAATTCATGAGTGGCAGAAAGACAACATCAAATCAACCAAGACCAATGTTGACAGCGATTCAGCAGTACACCAACAAGTGATACGCCACAAACCACCAGTTAAAAATGTGTAGGCCCATCCCACAATTACAGTAACAGCATAATTCATCACCAAATTAAGACATCAGTTGGAGCAAAATTACTTTTGTAGATGAAAGACGAGGAGTCAGCATTAAAACCTCTAAAATTAGCAAAACAGTATCATGTGTAAGTATTAGAGCATGACATTAAATAGTAACTCATAATTTAGACCGCTAGGGGAAAGAGTATTTAGTGTTGACATTTAGAACACTTCATGTCTTCATAGAAGATCTAAATCACCACCTCAAAAGTGGAGAGATCATGTTTTTCATAATTGAAATGAATTGCAACAGGATAGTTGCGGTCATTTCAACGGACCGTACTCTTGTGTTCACTAACACGCAGTTTTAGTTTCCTAGACATTTTTACAATGTATGCCTAACCACAAGGGCAACGTATCAAATATATAAAGTGTGGAAACAGAAGTGATGACACTGTTAATAGGACACTTTTTTCCTGGATGCAGATGGTGGAAGTGTGTCAAATTAGAAGTGTTGTTACATTGTGTACAATTACCGCAGTGAAAATTACCATTCTCTAATGGACGCAAACGAGTTTGAGATTGAACTGATTTATTACCTTATAGGTTAGCATGAACCAATCAGTCTCTCAAACTGTTAAACGTTTTTAAGACTAAAGGGGGCTCATTAAGTATAGGTTGTAATTCAGAATCCCCAAATATGCCAATGTCTTAATCAAATTAGATTTCGGAGAACGGGTAGTCAAAATGTAGCTGATTTTTTTTTTCTATTTTATTATTATGTTTCTTTGAAGCCCTGGAGCTGACATTGACTGTTTTTCTATTTTTATAAAACGTGCTCTTGTTTTATAAAATGTGCACATTTTGAAGACGTGCACCAGTTTTTCTGAAAACGTGCACTTGTTTTATAAAATGTGCTCTCATTTTTTAAAACGTGCTCTAGTTTCTCTGAAGATATGCTCTCATTTTTTTAACGTGCTCTTATTTAGTATTAGTATTAGCTCTTATTTATATTATCCTTATGCATCTTGGGCAATGTATAAATAACAGGATGAATAGGATAATGGCGGTAGAGACAATCAAATTCAGCTTAAGAAATCAAACCACTTTGACTGGCTGTCCAAATAAGAATAAACCAATCTGAAATGTATCAGAAGGATCAGAGTTTAGTTTCTGTAAAACTCAGTGTTAGACAGTTGTGAAAGAACCTCAGATTGATAATTAGTTACACACTTATCTTCAGGTTTACTACTTGTCTGATTATCCCTCATCAATAGAGTAAGCACTGACTTTTCCCCCTAGGACAGAAATGAACAATTTCTATAACCCCCATTTCCAAAAAAGTTGTGACGCTGTGTAAAATGCAAACAGAATTCAATTCAATCATATATGTTTGAAATTAAGTACAAAGACATGTCAAATGTTGAAGCTGAGAAATTGTATTGTTTTTGGAAAAATATATTTTCATTTTGATGCCAGCAACATGTTTTAAAGATTTTTGGCCAGGGCATGTTTATTACTCTGTTGCATCGCCTCTTCTTTTGACAACACTCTGAGCAACTGAGCAGACCAATTGCTGTAGTTTTGAAAGTTTTCCAGTTCTTGCTTGATAAAAGATTTGTGCTGCTAAAATGATCTTTTATTTTTTAGGTTAACAAGGAACAATAAAAGTTTTTTTCATTGTACAATTTATTATTGAATATAGGGTTTAAATTATTTACATGTCTTTACATTCTGTTTCTAATTTCATTTTACGCAGCCTCCCATTTTTTCGTATTTTGTTTATTTTTTCTTGTTCATTTATAGTTGAAACAATTGAAACTATAAACATAAAGAAAGGGTTAACCTTGCAACTGTAAATAGGGTGAAAGGCTTGAATTAATGCAATCTGCGATGTCCTGTCCTGCTCTTATACTACTCTCTAGTCCCTGTCTACAGAATTTCTGTCTCCCTCCTAGAGATTTGGGGCATGGCGTATTAGCAATTCATCTTTCAGATGATGCCTGGAATAATGCTCCGTTAATGCAAGTATTATCTTGTAATATAGGCAGTATGACTTACATAATGAAATCATTCATTTAACTTGGAAAGTAAATCTCTTTGTCTGTAGGATTTAAATCTTAGTCTCATTCTTGCCATGATTTATATTGCTTTCTTGCATTATTCTTGTCTTCTTCGTAAATCATGAAGTCAGATTCCGTTTAATAGAATTTGCTAATACATTTGCATATTTTTATATGGGTCACATGAGTTACACATATACTGCATGAAATATGACTTCACTACATGGACATTATTAAAGGATTATTAGAAATAGTTAATAGTACTCATAGTACTCAGTAGTAGTCTTATGCAATAGCACTCATTAGTAATCGTTAACAGTACACAATAGTACTCATAGTTAATATTACAAATGTTTACCTCCGAAAAATGATACTATCTTTTTAAATATGAATATTTGCATATAATGCGGACCCATATTTCATATGTTGTTATTAAATCAATACACACAGTGATGCATTAGAGACAGAGTGAAATAAAATGTATTAAACAGACAGCATTGGGGTTTTAAGATAGCCCAGTCATATATTCTTTACAATATTATTCTGCAATGTGGAAAATAGTATAAAATAAAGAAATACCCTTTATTAATACATGTGAGTAGATGTGTCAAAACTTAGGATTGGTAGTATAAACTGCTGTTTGACAGTATAGAAAACCCTGGTGCAATTACATATTTTGATTTGACATAACGGGTTTATATGTAGTTACTAATTCCATATTTTGGTTGAGAGGAAATCATGCACGTAGCTGAAACCCAAAATTGTAAAGGAATTAGTGCAGGTGCAAAAATATGTGGACCCCAAGTTTCATTGATTAAATCGAGTAGGTAAGTACAATCAGGTGGGTAGATAGTTGGGTACCAAAGGAACCAATCAAAGGAGGGATATTTAGGTTAGAGTATGGGTGATACTCAAATGAATACAGATAAGAAACATGATCAGTTTGATCTTACTCATATGGTTGAATGAAAAACACCGTTCTGAGAGGATAGGATATCTCAGAGGACATGAAGAAAAGGCTAATGAGAGCACATCAGTCTGGGAAAGGCTATACAACCATCTAAAAAGATTTGAGTTCAATCAATCTACTGTGAGGAAAATCATTTAGAAATGGAGAGCATTTAACATGACAAAAACCTGCTTTAGAAGTTAACGCCCTTCCCAAATATCGCAAAGTGCTATGGAAAAGATCTGGAGATTTACTGACCTCCTTTGCTGCATCTCAGATTACTGTGCATTCTTCAACAATAAGAACACTGAATTAAAATGGCATTCACAAGACACTTGCTAGGGAGATGCCTCCACTGTTCATAAATAACCAAACTCCCTGTTTCAACTTTGCCAGAGACCAACTTGACAAACCTTAAGGTTTCTGACATCCATTCTCCTAGTCCAAAATTGACCTTCAATCAAAACAGCTATGTTTGGTGAAACACTGCCAACCACCAAAAGAACATTATTCCAACAGTTAACATGTGGTGGGAGTGTTAAAGTCATGGGCTACCTTTCCTCCCCTGGACTTGGTCGACTGCACATTATCAAGGGAACCATGAATTCTGAGGTATACCAGCAAATAATCAAACAGATGATTAGGCCTTCAGTAAAAAGAGCTAAAGCTGAGCCAGAAATGTATGGGTCCAGAGAAGATTTTTGCATTGGATTGGCCAAGTCAAAGGCCTGAATTTAATCCAATTGAGATGCTGTTGTACGACCTGAAGCAGTCAGTTAAAGCCTAAACCGAACCTCACTCAATAGGTTGAGTTCCATAAGCATTGGGCAAAAATCCCCCCCAAAAAAGTCAGAGACAGATTAGTGGCTACAGGAGATGTTTACATCAAGGAATCACTGGTGATAGAGTTGCTGGGATCTGAGTTTGTTAAATTTACCACTTGTTAATTAAACAATTAAAATACATATGTTTCTATCCGTTATTTGGGAGTTTAGATGAGTTTTTTTTTCATCATGTTTATTTTAATATTTTACACAAAAGTAATTATTATCCCTGCTACTATTGTGTGGTATCTGTTTGCTCTAGTTTCTGTGAATGCAGCATGTTATGTTTTTATCTTTTATTCTCGAATGCAGCCTGTCCTCATTGTTTACACCTGTGTCTTGTTTGCCCCTCATTGTGTCTTTATTGAAGCTCCTCCTGCCCCAGTGTTACTTGTTGGTCATCGTTCACTGTGCCCTGTTTGCTGTTGCCTGGTTCTGCCTTTTTGGAGCATCTTGTTTTTCACTATGTGTGTCTATTACAATTACCTTTTGCTTTCGAGACTCTTGCACTTGTGTCCTTTTACCTTGTGTTTGTGACAACTATACCGAAGTATATACTTGTATAAATACAATAATATATTAAAATGACATCATTATTCATGATTCTCCCTAAAATGCCTCCCTAAAAACATTCGTACAAAAACAGTACTTATATTTCCAAACATGCATATTTAGGTAAATACAATTCATTTTGGGAGAAAATAGTTAGACAAATCAGCATAAAAAAATACCTTATGGTACACCTGTACTGGAATGACCATGTGCAAAGCTCTGGAAACAAGAGACCACTGCACCTTTTTCTTTCCTTTCCGAAAAGGTAACAAAGGTTTTGAGTGGGGAACAGAAGGGTTCAAATTAAGAGACCACTGCAAATTGTACACTGTTCCTCACTAAAAATTTTACTTTTCAACTTTTTTGGAAAGGAAAAGGTGCAGAGGTCTCTTAATCTTTCCCGCTGCTGTATGTACACTATGTTCACCATTACTTTTTGACTGGCACAGGCTGTTGACTGAATCATTGCAGTTTTTTATTAATTGTGGCATTTGTAAGTCTTACCAGTTTACAAGAATATTCAAATTTTTGTTACACCGATCAGTATAAAAACCTAGAGGTCTTAGGGGGGCTCAGTGGTCTGCTATGCAGTACAGTACAACAGAGTTGTTGGGGCAAAAAGTTCAAATCCTGGTTGTGGCATACCACTGGTATGACAAATTGGCATAGGAAAGATCAGGTGGATATCTGACAAAATTGTCTTGACTTATGCTCTAGGAAAATGTGATCATCACCTGCTGGATGAGCGTGCAGTGTGATGTATCTTTTGACCAATCCCTCATCCAACCCTGGTGCAGAGTCCTTTCAATGCAGTTTAAATTGCTCAGGAGCTTTCAGGATGTATTATTCCTATAACTAGAATCAGTTCCTGTAAAGAACACTATCATTAATTCTGTTGCAGAAAGTCCAAGTTTGGGAATGAATGACTACTTATCAGATGATTACAGGACACCTATGCAATCTTCGTGACTATTCTCGTAACTGGTTGCTGTCGCTGTAAATGCGACTAAAAAAATATCCCTTTTGATTAAATATTTACAACCTTCATTTGTTCCATGCTCGGCCTGTTTTGGGAAGAAATTCCCTCTGGGCACCGCTGTTATTTTACATGTGTTTCAAGGTTCAAAGAAGCGGAAGTTACCTTCTTGCCTGCTGCTTTGTTCACCATATTTCCTGTTGTTGGAGCTGGAAGTGGAGAGCATCGTGCCTCATGTTGACTATGTACATGTCAAGCGAGTGTCATCGTTTGAAACTTGTGATATTTTACCCCGGTTGCTGGTAGCTGCTGCTGGTACTATCCATGAGCCCTTGTGTACATGGCACTCAGACAACCAGCAACAATATAGCAGAGCCACCGGGTCAGAGCTTTTGAGTGAATTTCATGTGAGGAAGAATGCAGTTCACATGTTACTTAAACTGGGGAAACCCAGTGTTCCCTCTATGAGGTGGATGGTTTACAAACGTATGCACAGTGTGCACAATGACTCCACTCCCTGCATTCAGGGTTCTCAGGTAACACAGGTAACTGTGTCCAACTGGCATTTTTGTCCACCTCCTTGGCAGCTTAGCAGAATGTCATATTTACAGTAGTGCCCTCAGTAGTTACTAGGAATATAGTATTTCTTCTAGTTTTGACCAAAGCAATTACTTTCAGATTAAAGTATATTGTGTATTTATAATTTATAGGCCCAGTGAAGGGAAAAAATTAATAAAAAATGGCTGGAAATATCTATGGGCGATGCAAATTGGCCAGTATTATTTGGGATGTAGGGAGACGATGTCAGCTGGGATTTCATGTTCTCATGCCACCTTAGCCACTCAGGCAACTGTGGTGCAAGCAACACTAACTGAGGTCAACAGGTCAGTGAGCTTGCCCTCACAAGCGGTGCAATGAGAGCAGTCTGTAAAAAGTATTGGATATAACAGATTGGCAGGAGAGAAAATGGGGGACGTTTTTACCTCTATGTTAGACCCCATTCTAAGTTCTTGCCTAATGCATTGCTAAGGTGCTATTTTACTTTTGTTTCGACCATTTTTATTAAAAATAATTTAGTTATTACGTAGCTGTATGTAATTGGGTTTATAACTGCTGCATTGGGCCATTAACAAAAACAACATTTTGATTGTAAGCTATTTTTCTTACCTACTTTCAAGGTAAGAAAACACCAATATACATATGTCATTTCATTGAACAATCCTCTAAACAGTGACTAAACATATTTCTTTAGAATAACATTATACCTCTATAACCACCTTTTCGGGATTTTTTTTATGTGATCGGGAAACAACCAATGCTGCCTCAGGGAAAACATAGAATTTCAGCATATAGGATTTCAATCAGAAGTTAATTTGTGATGTGGTATTTTCGATCACAGCAAACTGATTGAAGACATTTTTTTATTTGGCCAATGTGGACATTCCTGTCCTGTTTAGGGCTTGTGTTCAGTCAACTGACGCACAGATTGATGGATATAGGATTTATAGAATTTTAAAGGAGTGACATCAAAGGCTTTTTTAATTAGTTGCAGGAAGTGCTAATTAGCCAAGGTGGAACTTTCTTTAAAATACATTGTACAGCTACATTGCCCAGGATACAAGATTTGGGGATCTATCTTATGAATGTGCAACACACACAGTTCATTGTACGTGCCCTAAAGCAAATAGTTGTAATTGGAGTCATTGGCGTAATTACCAGAACAAAAGCCTCTGCAAAGTAGGTGATATAGTGAAGCATGGTAACACGTCATGTCTCATTTAGTTAAGATCAGTTATTACTGTATGTTCCTTTAAGAGCTGTGCTGCACAGCTTTGTCATGAAATGTCACAAAATGTCACAAAATGTCATTGAATGAGTGAAGTTCTCAACGAGCTCTCAAATAACGTCTTTCCATATCTGACATTAGGTTCCAGGGATGCAATGCATGGTAATGCTAATATTCTAATCAAGTGAAATGTAAGGATTTGGTCACAGGTAATGCAGTCCCAAAGGGCATACATACATTTATTTATTTTTAGAACAAGTTGGAGGCAAAAATGTAATGTGATCTCTTCATGATCTTTAAAGCAAAGTGAACTAACCTTTAACCATAGATGGTTGACAATGCAACCTCAAATAACCAAACCACAGTACTCCTTATTCTGTCCCACTCACAGCCCTGGGCCTTCGATCTTTAGACTTTGGATCTTTTGAGTAATAAGTGCCCCCTACTGGCCCACCAGGACAACCTTATGGTTGTTTTCAGAGCCAAGAGGTGAAAGCAGTATGGTATGCAGCAATATTAGCTGTCACGATAACCATTTTGTTACTTTACATATAATGCCACAGATAACAATGTGAATGAAGAAGTAAGTATATGATGATCTCATTAATCATCATCCATTATATTTGTCATATAGTGAAATTTAAACAATTATTGTATAACACTCACTGCCAAAGAACACAAACCCAACATCCGATGATTTATACATCTTATTATTAAATGGTGCAGCTAAAACTAAGCCAAAATGGCGAAGCACTAGCAGGTGCTCCAGTTCCAATTCCCTCTTATCTAGTGCAGCTAATGAAAGGCTCTATTGATCACGGCAGCCTAATGAGGCACTATTTTGTTTAATCATCGTAGACAGGCAAACGAGGAAACTTTCAACTTTTGAGAAAAGCGAAACTGGCATAGGAATTAATTTTATCAGGATGACATTTCTGATGTTGAGCTTCAGTGGAGTCACCAGCGAGTGGGTGCGGGAAAAGGGGCACTTACCTGGAAAATTATTTTCTATATATTTTAAAGGATTCAAAGCACTTAATAAAATGGTGGTCACTCTGAAATAATGGTCAGTCTTTTATCATTACAGGTAATGATGGTAATGGTGCCAATGATGACGGCAATGGTAATTTTGGTGATGGTAATGATGATGGTGGTGACAATGGTTGTGAAAATAATGTCAGAAATTAGGATTGTGGTGATGATTACAATGGGTATGTGCCTGTCTTGGTTGCAGACCAAAAAACAAGTCAGATTGCATGTATTGGTTTTGTTTTAACACATTAACATTCACTTAAGTAGGTAGTTCCATTACTGTTAAGCATTAAGGCACTAAAAGAAAGAAAGCAGTATTTGGGGTAGCCTGTTAATTTTTTAATGAAACCTACAGTTGGGTCAGGGGTAGGCATGAAGGCCAGTTAGCAAGGCAGGGACAATTTCCTTGCTCTACCTCTTTGCAGGCACGTTACTGAAGTGCAGAGGAGAAGTCATATTTTTGTTTCAAAATTAACGCCTGCCATGCTTAATTCTGTCAATTCTCTTCCCCATCCCTAGTCACATGTGATGTGTCTTTCTCAAGACTGGGTAGCAATCAAGCGGGCTATTTCTGTAGAATAACTGTCTGGTGGGTTACAGCTTAGTCCAGCATCAATCCGATCCAAACATAGTGCACTATTTTTGACCAGAGACATTTGGGTCCTGGGTAAAAGAAATGAAGAAAGGAAAGGGTACCGTTTGGGAGGAGTGTCAGAGAGCCCCAATTCCAGCTGTTCCCTCTCTTTTTTAAAGCTTGTAATATGGGTGACCTCAGTTCCCTTCCCTCATGTCCACCCTTTAATGTAGAAGATGTCTTCACGATAATGAACTAGTAATGGGCTAGAGAAAGAACAGATGAGTAATTTGCCACGACAGGCTTCCTAATTAACATTCATACCCTTTCCTCAGAGAGAGCAAAACTGTGCCAAGCTGTACTGGGCTGGCCTGGTTAAACATTCATATTCGCTGGAACAGCGGTGGCAAGAACAAAAGCAGAATATCAGAGCCAGGCCTCCAAGGTGGTCTAAGGCACTCTTCATGGCATCCAGCTGACCACTGTAATTTAGATTCCAACTTTGACTGTTTCCGATGCATCGGTACGGTCAAGCATTGCCCAAGGGACGGGTGGGTCATCATCAGCAGGGAGTTAGAAGACTCCCTTAGGTTCAAGGAATGCAAGCCCTCACGTTGGTTGGTGGGCAGTTTGATGAAAAAATTATAAAATCCCAGCCAGCCCAGTATGGTTTGATCAGCGCTATAATGCGAATCTATGATGTGGGCCATCCTTTGAAATGAGTACAACCTGCGTAAGTTATAACAAATACATTTTGTTTTCCAAAGCACTAAAGTTAAAATATGAGTAAATTGACATTCTGACTACATGAACCTAACAAGGGCATTTGTTCTCAGACACAACCCTTGTCTCGGACAAAAAGGCCTTGTCAAATCAAATATCCAAGCAAAATCGTACTCCCCCCCAAACAGTAAAATGCCAATACAAATTCTGAAACACCTGAGAACAGTCACCACGGTAGCTTTTTGAATATATAAACAAATGCTAATCAAACGCTATCCATCAATAAAGCACAGTGCCGGCGCTTTATGAAAGTGGACGTGATTTACAGCTATGCCTTGCCTGCCCCCACCCCCCCATAATCACAGTAAATGTAATGCGGGGCAGGCTTTTAAAAAGTGGAGCGCCACTCAATAAATCTGTCCAAGTCTCCGGACGTCCACTCCCCGTCTTCTGCTTTCTAAACCCTCCCCTCTCTGACTCTATGACACTAAACAGCTTCAATGGGACTGCCGTTGCTATTTCTTGGTAGTGACCAATCAAAATCAGAACATGTGCAGAACAGTTTAGGAACAATGAACCTGTATGTACTGGGCTCCACTGCATTTGTGTTTAATTCATTCAGCAAAATGAAATGTTTTAGCTGTGAAACATTTCATCAACAGTTTTGTTTGTAAAGATTCAGGGAGGTCACTCCCCATTTTGTATACAGTTGCTGTTATTCTTACTCTGTTTATAATCTTCTGTCTGTAATGTCTACATATTTGTTAAATGATAAGTTTGCTTGCCAGTAATGTCTTTTTTGTTATGTGTCATTCCCAGGGAAGGCTTGCTGTTGCTAAGGTTCCAGCTAATGGAGAGCCAAAACAAACAATCAAAACATTTTGATAATCTTCTGCATGTACTAGCATCCTCAGTGCATTTATACAGTACAGTATCTCTAATTTTATTATTTTCTTCTTGTTTGTAGTGTCCCATTTATCATTCTGAGCGTTTGTTTTGTATTGTCTGTTGTTTTAAATCTTTACTCTTTCTTATTCAGAACTAGAAAAATAGGACTGAGCCTTTCACTACACACCACTGCTGCATTTGCTCTTTCTGCATTTGCGCCCAAAAAACAATGACCTTTTACGGGATGTTAATCTGCTTTTCCACTGCAACTGATTTAACCACAAATGAATCACACCCTGGATGGGTGCCATTTCCTGAACTGTGACTATAGACTGAAAACCAAATGCACGATCAAGAGTCCAAAAATCGAATCCAACATAGACTGTGAATTTGGCACAGATTTAGACAAATACAGATGCAAGTGACATTTCGTGTCGGGGTGACAGTCTAAGGTAATGTGCTGAGTTTGTAACGCATCACTGTGTGAATCTCTGGCTCCGTGTATCTGAGAGGGGGCTGGAGAATTAACGTGGGAGGGAGTGTGTGGTGAGCCGTGTGTAAGATAGGAGGTACATGCACTTCACAGAAAGGCACAGTGTTTGCTGGAGGAGGACCATGTGCTTGCTATGTGTCCATTTCTGTCTGCAGGCATCAATCTCAGTACACATCAGCCTCTCAACGGTATTGATTCCCAGAGGGTTGTTGTGTGTGCTGTGCCATCTCAGACTAACACAAACTGAATATGCATCCTAATCGATGAGCGCTAACCAGTGATGGCCACACAGCCTTACACAACATAACCCATTAGTGTTTATATGTGTTTTTGTTCATGTGTGAAGGACTGTTTCCACTTCCCAAAAATCTCACCAATTACACATGAGGAAACAAGTATCAATATGCTGTAAAGTGGATATTTTTTTTATTTGTGCAACCATACACACAGCTCCTTTTAAGACCTCCCTGAGGAATACATTTATAAATACCTATATGCATACTGTATGTGTATGAAAGAGCTGAGCCTCAATATTCTTGAACAAGCATATCATTAAGAAAATGCATGCATTAGCTCTCTTTTAGTCTACCATTCTCTTTGTCTCTCTCACACACACAGGGATGCACACACGTAGACAAACACAAATAACAGCACAAAGTTGAGTTGAATTTATGAGAATAGGTATATTTTTAAGGGGTTAACATAAATTTGACAGTAGCTTCTTCTGCAGTATGATTATAGTATCAAAGAATGCACTTTGTAATGACACAGGAAATTACCATAACATTTACTGTTTTATACTGGAAAAATTAAAGGCTACAGAATGGAAGGAATACATTTAAATAATTAAGGAAAGCTGTATATTACTGTATTTAGAAGGGATTCACACCTACAGGAAGGCTACTAAGTCATATGTTGACACATCACAGCATATTAACAAATATTTAGTGTTAACCATCACTTCTAGAAACCTTAACCATGGTTTCCATACTAGCTGTTAACTAGAGGCCAAGAACGACTTGACATAAGACTTAAACATTTAAGGCTGAAGACTCCCTGCCTCTCCTTGTTAATTACGTGCCAATACATCACCACTTATTCCACAACAGCAGGACCCGGTAGCAAATCAACTGTACTTCTCCGGGAACCCAGCCCTCCTCGGCTGGAGGTCCAAAATGGCCTTGGAGGAGCATGTTATTGAGTTGCAAACAGGGTGTCATATTTTTGGTTCTCTGGCGTATTTTTGGTTCAAAATTAAAGCCTGACATGCTCTGTTTCTTCAACCCGCTGTGACATCCTAGTCACCAGTGACAAGTGAACAATAGGCTTAAAGACTTCTCTAGGCTGGATGACAATCAGTGGGCGATTTATGTGAAACACCTGTCTGCAAAGTGCCAGCTGAATGTGAAAAGGCACTCCATTCTCTACATAGCACGCTACATTCAACTTGTTGCCGCTCCATTATGTTCATCCCACATAAGACCCTTATAATCACATGGGAGTCCAACTGGCACAGTCTTGTCACTCACTGGTGCAACAAATAGCTTCCTAGCAGTCACGTTTCAAATCTATGTTAGTAAGTCAGAAACCATATTACCATTCACCTACCTATGGTCAGAAGGTTTCTGTTGATGATAAGTAAGGCACTGCATTCTGTGGCTTGAAATTACAGTACTGTCTGAAATACAGCAATTTTCCCTACTAAAACCTGACGCTAATTATATTCTTCCCTGACCCCAAGCCCAAATGCCTGAAATCTAACCATATTTCTAAACCTAATGTTTAGCAAGCACATTTCCCATAAGCCTGAAATAGACTTTTTCCTCCAGCAAAACACATACATGAAAACAATTTTTGGGAGGGGAATGCAAACACACACATTCACACAAGCTCATATAGTAGCTTGTATAGATTGCGCAGCCCAAACTTGAGTGATACAACTGTAGAAACCACAAAAAATAGACGCATTCAATTCATTCAGGACTACACTCTTAGAAAAGGGCCTGAGCACGAAGCCCAGTGCGTTAGGGTATGGTTACTTCCCTCACCCTCTGTCGGATGCTCTGTACAGTAACCCTTCACCCATGTGGAATCTGAGCATTATATTCAAACATCATTATGACAATATGAATGTATGTTTCATTGGAATTGAATGTGCCTAGAACATGAGAACAACAGAGACAACTGTGTTTATATAATCTATCCCTCAGGCATGTGGAGTGTTTACATTGACCACCTGGCATGGGGGTTAACTTCCAGAAAAATTATCTGAGTTAAGTAAAAACGCCCTTAATGTATAGACTAGCTGGCAACTATCTTCACAGTGAGAGGACAATGGAACGTTTACTGAACGACGTCTGTGCTGCAATTTTTCAATAAACTTGAACGAACTTCTCCTTCTATTTGTCTAATGTAGAACACACGTTCTACATTATTTGACCACTATACATAACCGCTGATTTCTAACACCCATGCAGCACTCCCTTCCCCTCCACCACAACCTCATCAACTAAAGAAAAGCCCAACCTTTCACACGCACCAACACAAACTCCACACACACCTCAACTATGCTAGATGCCCTCGTCTTTGTAGCTGAAATCAGACATCCCACTCCCCATAACCATCGACGTGACCCTGGTTCAAGCAATATACTCAGCCACCTTCGCCTATCCAAACATCACCCCCTGCCATCACCATCAACACAAATAACACCCGCAGGCAGCCACCTTGTCAAGTCATTTAAAACATTGTGAAGTCTAGTGGTTTGTGTTTGTGTACGCTATGCATGTAGGGTCAGGTACAGTTGTCAGCAGGGGAGGATGAGGGGACTTCTGATCCAACATAACTATCTGTTAGTGCAGGGCTAAAACAAATGCGTGCACGTACCGTGAAACAATGCCGCTTTGAAATCTAATATCAAGTTGTATTTGTCTAGTGCTTTTGTTATAAGAAAGGTGCAGACTCATAGTGATATGCCTAATATAGTTTTCCTAGGAAGTATTGTCACAGAGGGAGCTTCCACATCGGCCGTGGCCGATTGTAGAAGGGCCGTTTGTAGAGGACAACAGGTTGTTTTCTACAATTTTTAGATGGGTGTTGTCAAAAGTTCTGAGAGGAGTGATGAGCTTGTGGTGATAAGAGAGACCATGCAACGATATAAAAAAGCTACACAGTGTAGAGAGAAAAGAGAGTGAGGGCCTGGACCCAAGCCATGGGGAATGTCAGTGGTTAAAGTGGCCAGCCAGGTAGGGCACTATCTAAAGGTGTGTGAGATGAGATGTTAAGGGAGAGATGGATCTGACGGTCCAAAGTGTCTAAAGCAGTAGATAGATCTAAGATGATGAGAATAGATGAGTGCGTCAGCTTGGGCAGTGCAAAGGGCTGCGGTGACAATGAGGTCAAGTGAATCATTTTCAAGCTGACTGCTTGGGATTGAGTATATTGTTCCGATTGCGATAACAGGAGGGTTGGATAGAGAGCACACCCGTATGTTTCGGAAAAGATAAAACTAAAAGTGACACCGGCCCGCAGTTTTGGACATCAACATGGTCAAGTATTGGTCTTTTGGGGGGACGAAACAACTCTGGAAATCTAGAAGTTAGAGGGGAAACAGCCAGTGGCCAGGGAGCTTATGAGAGAAGAGAACAAGACAGGGTGTGGCATTGATGGGTCATGTTGTCAGGCAACTGGGCATCAGTAGTTGCAATTTTTCATATATATAGAGCAGGGAAATAGGTACATAGGTGGACAAGTTCTGTTTGTGAGGGGACCGTGGACCTAATACCTTACTGAATGAGGTGCTGATGACACCAACCTTCTTTATAAAGTGGATCACAAAGTCAACCGCACACAGGGAAGATGGAATGCAATGAGGTGGAGGGTTAATAAGAGATGAGGTAGCAAAGGTAGCAGAGTTACCCAGGATTGAAGGAAGAAGCTTGTCAAACACCACACGTTTTCCATTCATCCTGTTATAAAAGGTGGCAGACCCATGGTGGAAACCTTAACCCTATTATTGTCAACATGTAACTTTAATGGCACTTTATAACCTATTTATAGCCATTGCATTTAAACCCTTAAGATGGATTTTTTATGATGTTATGCACGTTTAAGTTAAGGGTAGTCACCTTTTTAACCAACAATAGACTGGCATAGGGAAAAACACCTTCCGACCTATTCAACGAATCAATAGCTCTGAGATGAATTCCCAGAGTCCATGCAGCATGCATGCAGACAGATTTCCTGACACGTTGGCTCTTCGCAACTGGCTAATAACCAGCTAGAAGTTGTGACCCCTGTTGGCAGAAGCATAGGTCACCTATTACACCGCACTAGTGTCCATTAATCGTTGTTAATTACATTCACCAAAGTGTCCAGTATAAATTTGTCATTTACTCAGGGCTTAAATAAAATCAAGCAGAACTCTGTGACACACCATCTGGAGTTTAAAGGTGTCAATCAGGAGAGAGTTCCTCAAATTTCCAATTGGGTAAAAACTGGTCTTGTTTACATAGCATTTAATCCGGAAAAGAGTGTTAAATCAAAATAGAAACAGATTGGATTTGTTAAACATCATCAAAATGAAGGTATTTTGAAAAAAATGTCACCCTGTGTACACTTATCTCATTGATTTCAGTTTAAATATATTGTAGTTGACAACTCAACCAAAAGTAATTAAGACTAGACATTGTGCCCACCGGGACTGAACATTTCTAGGCTTATAATAACGGCTTGTCCTTGGAACATAATATGCATATTCGTAAAAGTGTATTATTAATAAAACTTGACTGAATATCAGAAATGCTATATGTTTGTACCAGGGTTCCATGTATAAATTGGTTCATATGACCGGCATGTGTCTTGACTATATTTCAAAGATACTAAAAGACCTGAAGTTGGTCATTTAGATGAGGTGAGGTAAATTACTCAAGGTGATGAATAAACACCTTACTTGAACTGAAGCACAGCTGGAGTGGAACCAGTATTCATAGATGTATTCTCATAAAAAGATCACAGTTGAGACCGTACACACTGTAAAATGTTACAGAGACCGTACACAATGAAACCTCTTGTGCAGCTCAGTTGGTAATGGCATTGTGCTTGAAATGCCAGGGTTCTGGGTTCAATTTCAATGGAGGAACAAGAATAAAAAGGTATGCACTCATAAGTAAGCACAGATAATTGCGTCTTGTAAATAAAAATAAAATGTTTAAGGGCCTAATGTTAGATTGCATAAGGCAGAGAATCTACAATATTTTTGTGTCCGTGCAAAGAATTGTTTGTTTATTAGGGGTTCTCCGGTTTTTTATCCCTTGAAACTGCTGAATAATTTAAAAGTCCCTGGTAGAAAATGCTTTAACTTTTCACACTGAAAATATAGACCACGTGTATCTACCACACAGACACTCGCCCTGATTCCTCCACCAAGGGTGCTTCAGTACACGACTCAGTTTGCTAACTTCAAAGTTATGGCATTTCCAACCCATTTGACCTATAATGCTCCATCTTTATGTACAAGCCTAACTTCTCATGTGGAACAAAAAAGGCCTAGAGAACCTATATAATCCGCCATCTTGGAATTTTCTGTACAGTGACAATTTGCAAAAACCTACCAAATATTTCAATTTATACCAAATATGTTAGATTCACAGGCCTTTTGGCATACGGGTGTCTCATACATTCCTCCTTTGAAGAATTTTGGGAATAAGAGATATTTTGCAGATAAAATGGCTGATTGCTGTACAATATGTGTATGCAAAATATTCCTGTCTGCATTGCTTTATGGAACAATAACCTAAACACTTGCTTGTTTGTAGGTGACCAAATACTTATTTTATTGAGGAATTTACCAATAAATTCATAAAAAATCCTACAATGTGATCTGGATTTTTTTCTCCTTTTGTCTATCATAGTTGAAGTACGCCTATGATGAAAATTACAGGTCTCTCATCTTTTTAAGTGGTAGAACTTGCACAATTGGTGGCTGACTAAATACTTTTTTGCCCCACTGTAACTCTCCATGGCCATGTCTATGCCTTTAGAAAGTGGACAGAAAATCAACAATAAATTGGACTGACCTGGCCAGTGGCAT
>JACXGJ010010376.1:0-22079 GCA_016801105.1 Esox niger
CACATGCATGCATACCGAGACAAACACACCCACACACACAGAGACACATGCGTGCATATCGAGACAAACACACACAGAGACACATGCATGCATACCGAGACAAACACACCCACACACACAGAGACACATGCGTGCATACCGAGACAAACACACACAGAGACACATGCATGCATACCGAGACAAACGCACCCATACACACACAGGAACACATGAGCATGAATACATTACACACATGTATGCACAAATACACGCACAGAAAACGCCGTTAAGAGTGTTAATGGAACAATAAGCTTGTGAGAGCCGCAGGTTAAGCTTTTAGACAAAACTGAGTGGGTGGCTTGGCAACCAAGGCCCCACGGCAACACTATCTCTGTGCCACATGAGTTACCCAGATGTGCTATGCACGTCATATCTGCTCCCTCTATCCCACAAGAGACTGAATGAAGAGGGAAAGAAAGAGAGATAAAAAGAGGAGTTTTTCTCTCCAAACTGAGAGACAGACAGAGAGTGAGTGGGTTAGCTTGAATAATGCATGGCTAAGAATTCCCCTGAATGTGAACTACCTTTTATTGTTCCATGCTTCCAACCCCACAAATATGTTATGAATCATACAGAAAACATTCTATAAACCCGGCTGAATGACACTAATACACTGATGCATAGCACCACTTTGCACTTGGTTTTACATTGAACCACAGCACTGGGACCTACTCTACTGGGTGATGATCCACATAATTTACCCCTTAGCTCATACAACATTCTCTGGTTGCTGTACAGCAGTTAGCTGTGCCGGCGTAAAATCATTTACAAACTCAGCATTAGTCTCACTGCTGCTTTGATCCACAGTGAATAATATTTAACTCTTATTTTAATGTTAACTGTTTTCTTTCCAATGAATTGTTCGATAATCAGTGCAATTGATCTCGGTCTAATTTTGCAGTAGAAGTCAGATATTTGCATGGTTTTATGAATAGGTTAGGAACTAGCTTGTTCCCTACATGATGTTGCCAAAATAACCTTACTTTATCAGATTCACTTTTCCTTCATCCTTTGGACTTTTATTTATTATTGAAGAAAGAAAGAAAGAGACAAATTTCCAAACAAAGCAAATCGTTATTAGTTATTTTGCACAATATATATATATATATATATATATATATATATATATATATATATATATATATATATATATATATATATATAACACTGTATGTACACTGTATTGTGGTTAATATGCTGTCTGTTTTGTGCAAATGGTGGAGGTAAGTGCAGGTAAGTGCGTGTGCGTGCACGTGCGCGCATGCGCGGGTGTGCGTGTGTGCATGTGTGAGAGCCAGCCATTCAAATGAAATTGAGCCATCCAGCCAGGTTTGTGTTGCTAACTTTTAACTAGCTAGCTCAACAACAGATTGAATGAAGACTTGATATATGTGCCAAAGACAGATCTTCAAATTGTCACATTCTACCTAATGGTATAAAATAAATCCAGAGGACCAATTCAGTCTCATTCTGATCATCATAACCATAAAAACTTTAAAGGGGATGTGTAGTTCTTTATGACAGCCATATTAATTTGCATTGACATGTTTAGGGTAACTATAGGCAAAAATCAGGATGAGCCTACACAGAATGCAGATATTAAGGAGTTCTAAAATTCCACGTGAGATAAAAAAAACTCCATCCTCCCTGCCCTATGTATATATTTTTAATCATAGCTAATCAAAGAGAAGAGGCATGGAGAATGAAAAGATGATGAAATCCTTCTCCTTACTTGAGTGGCATATTGTTCCTAAACAGTTGCATAGTCTCCTGTTCTTCCATGTCAAACGCTGATTCGGGGGGGGGGTGTTTAATTGGAAAACACTTTTGCAGTAGGATGATTATCCTGACAATGTGTAGTTGGGGAGAGGCTTTCCTTTCACTAACAAATTCAAATCTCCTCAAACACTCCCATCACCTCCTGGATTCTGGGTGAAAGAACATATATTTTGGAAGGAACCTTTACGGAAAAATACCTATTGCACTATAACCACAGCTGTATGCATTTGCCATCGTCAGACAACCTAACTCCAATGAGTGGCAATGTTAAATGTCTGCTTGATTGGGTTGCGCTTGTATACATTATGTTTGTGTGTGTTTGAAACCTAAGCGAACATGTTACATGCTATACCTCCCTCCATTAACAGTTTGCCTGAACTTGCAGTCCTCTGCTTTGCAACACAAGTGACCGCCCTTCTTGAAAACGTACCAACACTGAGCTATACAAAATATTCCACTTGGATAGCCCCATCATTGACATTTCCAGCTACCTGTGGAGTGAGCTTATGATACATACAACTTCATTACATGTATTCATATAAATATGCATGCATCCTGTACATCAAATTAATGATGCACGAAGGGCTCGCCTGAGAGCATTGCTCCCAAAACAAATTCACTTTTAATTTATTCCATTTTTGGTTGAACCGTGTGTTGTTCTGCTATGTCTGTCTGGTGTTTTGGTATTCAAGGTGTGCTTGGTGGATTTTAATTACTTTTCTGTCAAACGAAGTTATGCTGAGTCTGCTCCTTCATGAAGATCGGAATGCATGTGTGCCTTTGCTGTATTGGCTTACATCGTTTAACACAAGTGTGTTTGTGTGTTAAAACGCGGCAACATTTCAAAAGGTGTCTGTTGGTAAGTAAGGGTATTTTTCTATAATATTAAAATTGAGTGGCATTCCGCACTTGTGCCTATCCTGAATGCACTATATCTGTAACTATAAGATACAAATGGGTAGCTTACAGCAGTAGTTCCCATCTGGGACCAACATTTTACAATAATTGTGCAGTCACAACCCCAAATTGTGTAGGGGAGATTTCTCTTCTAAAACATTGTCTCTTTGGGCTCTTTTCTGGTTAACAAAATGTCAAATAAAAAAATTGACTCAGGTACAATACTTACATTTTAGTCAAATTATGTGAGGACGTTTTGGCGGTAATGGGCAGTATTTCAGTGCAAAAAAGTTGGCCAATAAATGTTTATAGAAAAATGCCATTTTACCATTCAAGTTTGAATAATTGCAAAAGAAACATGTATCTAATTAGTTGGCAGATACATTATTATCCTAAGCATAAGGGCACTAACATCAGTGAATGGGACTAACAATTTGTGTGAATGTCTTATTTAATTTCATGTTTTTCAATTGAGTTCAGATGAATTAATTTAATAATTTACGTAGATATTGTTTTAGATTTTGGTTATTTAAGGCAAACTCCTAAAAACACTGGCTTACAGTGACAAGGTTGCCGATAAAGCAATGTAATAATAATACGAAAATAATCTGGTTTGATATTCTACTTTCTGCTAGGCTCCTGTATTCATCCTGGACAGTGTGTCAGATGGGCAGCTTAGTTTTGAGCTTAGCAGATAACTAGATAACAACTAGCTAGTTGATTTAATAGCTAACATTAATACATTGTGTGGTTTTGAATTCCCTTTTTGGCCTGTTCCACCTGTCATATAATGATAACCAACCTAACAATTGGTCTTGTATTACCTGTCGAGGAAAACATTTTTTTTTTCATCTAGTGGACAGATTTATAAACTTACTTGAATTCTTAGATGGAGAGAGAGGGCAAGACTGTGAGAAAAATAGAGAGAAAATTGTCAAAGCCTTGGAGAAGGAGCCATCACTTAAAGAGATATGGCTGATTATAGGCCATTGCTTCCGGATGAGGAACGAGCCTGCAAGGCCCGGCCCTAATGGTTCCAACTACAAGAGGAGGGAAAACCAATGCCTCTCCATTAGAAATGAAATCAATAATATGTTTATACATCGATCTTACCCAGTCCAAGATTGCCTGTTTGCAGTTAGCCTGAGGTCTCCACAGCTGGGCCAAAGAAGGGCCCATCAACTTCAACCCATTTGTCAAAAACTGATTTACTGACAATTCTATCACCCAGTTGATATGTGTTGCCTCTTACCCAGTTGAAGCTGGACATTGTCTTTACTTGAACAAATTGCACAGCAATGAAACCCTGTCAGTTTATGTTGCTTCACAAACTGAGCCGTCAAATGTTTATAGCCAAATATTAAGCTGTTTCTTTTCTTCTCCCAGTAGGTATTTTTCTGGTATTTCCTGTAGATGAGAATGGGTACTTGAGAATGGGTCAATGTAAATTCAGCGTTAGAATTGAAAAAAAATAACTACTGAAAGCCACAGAAAAATTTAGAAAACCACCTACCCACTGACACACTTCTGATGTGACTGAAATCAAACAAATGAACTTGCTGAAAAATATCTTATGTTTCTCCACATCTGATATTGCAAACGTATATGTTTTTTTCTTGCGATAAAAACAACATTCAAAACTAAGTGATGAATCCGCATCTGTGAAGGAATATTAGCCATTGATTCTGTTGCAATAACATCAGCCCTGTTTTTGTAAATCAAATTGGAGGTGATTGGAACAGGTACGTTTTTGGCTTAGAACATAGCTCCAAATGGTTATTCAGCAGACAGAGAAATTCATCATCCAACATTAACATGCCGGCTATTGTAGCTGCTAATCCTTCACAGCTATCCACAATGTTTGAAGGTATTCTCACTTCTTGCTTATCACAGTAAAAGTAAAATATCAACTTTTTTAAATTTTTCATCCATTTGAGTTGACATAAATGTATTTAGTCCCAGTTGGGGATGCTGCCAGTCTAAGACAACATTAGCATGTACATTAATAGTATGTCAGGGTATTTCTACTGGGTATTTCTGTAGGTAATGTAGAGAATAGAACTCTTACAAATTAAGCAAATTAGGAACACTCATTGTTAGTAGTAGTCATATCTACACCCATACCTACCTATTAAAGCATTACCAGTAATCACTTACATACTGTAAAGAAAATCAGAATTCCGTTGTGTGCAAATCAAATAAACCCTATATTCAATAGAAAATAGTAAATGCTGAAACTGAGAAATGTTATTGTTTCTTGAAAAATATAATTGTCCACTTTACATTGATGCCAGCAACACATTTTAAAGAAACTAGGACAGGGGCAACAAAACACTGGAAATGTTGTGTAATGCAATAAAAAAAACTGGTAGAACACCTCAAAACTAATTAGGTTAATTGGCTACCGGTCAATAACATGATTGGGTATTAAAAGAGCATCCCAGAGAGGACGAGTCTTTCAGAAGTAAAGATGGGGAGGGGTTCACCACTGTGAAAGACTGAACAGGCTTATTGTACAAGAATTTAAGTCTAATATTTCTCAAAGTAAAATTGCAACGAAATTGGGGATCTCATCATCTCTATTACATAATATCATTAATATATTCATAGAATCCAGAGAAATCTCTGTACTCAAGGGACAAAAAGGAAAACAACGTCCCGATGTTTTTGGAAACAGAGTTGTACTTTATCTTCTTTTTCTTACTCAATTGTTTGCTTACAATTGTATGTATATGTCTCTTAAGTGCAACTCCAAACAGATTTGGGAGAGTTGAAGACTGCGGCAAACGGTCTTAATACCATTGTTTTTATTCCACACTTCTCTTCCAAACAGGAAGCTAGGTGGGTCACACGTGTGTGGGCATGCTCACTCACCTGAAGATCTCAGTTAGCTTGCAGACATCAAAGGGCGTCAGGAAATCCCTGTTGTTGAGTCCCCCTGGGGCAATGCTGGTCAGTTTGAGTCACCCACTCAGTTTCCCAGCCCTTCTCAAAACTAGACTGTAGTAGTCAGTTTAAATAAAACATAAAGATTTTGAGGGTTCGGGTGGCGCATCTGTATCACTGCAATCTGGTTCTTATCCTGGTTTAAACCTGGGAGTATCTGAATGGGTTAACGCATGCTGTATTCACTGGCCTACTGAGTTTTATCCTGGTTGAGCAAACAGTGAGCAGAACAGCTTGGTGGGATTTGTATCTGGGTATATTTCGCAATCTGGAATGTTACATGGCAAATTCGTAATCTTAAATTAGAGATCACAAATTGAGGCGATATAAAATACTAGTCTCAAAATGGGTGAATGACTAATCTATTGATCTTAGCAAACACAAAATGTCCCGTTACTATAACATAAATAAATCTCACAGGACATATTTATTGTAGTATTTGCGTTTGTTTGAGAGTAATACATCGGAAAACATTTGTCATATGTATTATTTTCATTTGAATTCAAATGTATTTCTACTTCACAAAGTAGAATTATGAAGGCTGGAGGGGCTATACGTTAAAAGAACATCATGCATTTAAGTCATTCGAGTGATTTACAGGAGAAATTAGGATTAACTGCCTTGTTCTGGGGCAGGCGACATATCTTTCTGCATGCTGCTTCTGGGATTCGATCCGGCACTCTTATAGCTAGTAGTCAAATACTCTAACAATCAGGCTTGCACATGAATTCATAAAACACAATACGTAACCATGACGTTCAAAACTGGTAATTGAATAATGCAGTTATATACATATTTGTGACAGTAGTTATACAGTACGTAAAACATATATGGAATAAATATGTTTGTCATTATCATACATACACTACATGTTTTGGACAGGGAGGTACATTGTTATATTCCAATAGCCTACACAGAGACAAAGGGGACTGCAGTTTTAAATCATATTTTTATTAGCCATTGGCAACCTCCTTTATTAGCCATTGGCAAAATAAAACAACCCATCTACCCAAGCCCTACCAATAACACCGAAGACACCACAGGATCAATATTATTTCACTAAGCTTTTAGTCCTTGATTTTTTTAGGTACTGCTTTGAACACCTTACAGACAAACACAGACATGCTTTCCCTATAAAATATCTGTTGAAAATGCTTTGTGTACAAATACACTCTTCTGAAAGGGAGGATGCTGCAAATCTATTCAGTGAACTGTTAGAAAACTATGGCACTTTCTCAGTTAGTACAAATGTTTTACCTAACAATCTTTTTTGGAAATCGTAGTTGTAGTGTTTCTTGTCTTTGAGAACAATAAGCTGAAAACTTTTTGCATCTGATGTGTTTTCCTTTCTTTGCTGTTTCTCTAGCTGATAACAATATAATAATGCTAACTGCAGAGCTGGAGGTGCTAGACTAAGACTACATTTTCAAATTTTTGAATATAAATGCCAAATGACAAATCTTGGTTCACTAATTCAAATGTAAGGCTAATTTAAACAGCAACCACTAAAGTGAAGAAAGAGCTATTGACAAATCCAGACAAATTTTGGTTGACCCGAGATGTCTTATCTCTATGTTTATCTTGAGTCTTTGCTTGTGCCAGCAGGTGAAAGCCACTTTTATGAGGACTAAGTGGTGGTGTTTCCACTCCTGTGAATTAGAGAAGCAATGCTTGTCTCCCTGCAACAGACCATTACTCCTCCATTGTTTGCCAAACCTCAATGTCGTAAATAATGTACAACGGCTTTGTACTTCCAGCAGGTTTGACACAAGGTCATGCCCATCAATGGGAGTAGTCCAAAGCCAATGAGGTGAGAGAATGAGAGTTGTATCTTTGGGTTTTTACAGCAACATGCAAACTCACAGGTACTGTACTTTAATAAATTGCGAATAGGATATTTGCTTAATTAATTTGCTTAAAAGTTATGTTTCTCATTGTAATCTATTTTAATTAACATTACTGATGCTGCTGGTGCTATTGATTAGGTTTTTAGACAGTTAGGACCTAGTTTCTCCTTGTGCCAGATTAAAAAGTCATATATTTTAACAAATAAGTGATAGTCTTACTGTTAAGTCAACTAAAGAATCTGAAAGCTTAAAAGCTATCTTAAAATGTCCAACATGAGGACACCCATGACATACATTTCAGGCTACTCAAACCACTTAACATTGCCAAAAAGGCCGTCCTTCTGGTCGCAAAGGAGAGGAGCAATGAACCTGGTTGCAGTTAGCCTCAGCTTGTCAATTGTGTAATGAGTTTAAAATGAGTTAGTGTGACAAAGTTTACAAAATCAAGCCAGAGCTAGCTTCCAGTGGCACAGATGGGACCCTCCATTAGGATATGTTAGGTGGTTCAACACATTGTAATGTTGTCCAGGAAGGTGGTCACATGGGTTGGAAAGTAGGATCACCGGTTCAAGCCGACTTCTCTACCAAGTACATTTAGATATGAGGCCACATGACCCTGCATGTTAAATTTGCTCTTGGCCAACATGTCACTCCCAATGGAGACCTTTCAGTTATGCTAAATACAGAAATCACCATACTGCTGAAATAATACTTATTAAGAACAAACTTTAAAATATTTTTTTGTAATAGAAATCGTTAATATTGGGAGCTCAGTGAGGCACAGGCATATATGAAGCTGAATAATCTCACACATTTTCTTATTAATGCATACTCAGTTTTTAAAGGAATTTCATGCATGTCATGCATATTGATGAAACAGGATGTGCAATCATTTTAGCAGTTAAACACACTAAACCAAAGCTGTGTATGTTGTAGTGGGAAATTGTATCAAAATATTTCTCATACTCTTTGTGTATATACACACTCTATTTCATGTACAAACATACATTTTTTTGCCAGTGTTATTGGAGTTGTTGATATGTTCTTTCAACTGTGTAGAACTACCAGAGGATCACCAGTCCAAGGTCAGGGAAAAGTAATTGGAGAAATGTGCTTCGAAGCTTGGGGACAAACTGTAGTTTTCTCTCATTACCTACAGTACTTAGAGTGATGGCGGAGTGCAGTTTATAAAAAAATGTATCACTATTTTGTTGGCTTCAGGATTAGAACCAGTAAACTTTATTTTACTGCGCTAGCAATCTTGACCACTATGCTACCCTGTCGCCCCTGTTTTAATTGTGCTGTTGCGATTACAGGTGTGTGTGTGTGTGTGTGTGTGTGTTAGCACTTCTCAAGGTATAGGCTCTCTAGCCTTCATAATTCTACTTTGTGTATTAACAAGTGTAGAATTTCATATGTGAGATCATTTGCTTAATCTTGCTTATTGTGTCAGGAGTAAATAGTAAGAACTTGTGATTTTGGAGAGAATCAGCCCATATTATTTTGGACAAGAAACAGGACTTTAATGTCTCCAAACACACCCTTTCCATTGGGTACTTTGCAGTGATTGGGAGTAACGCTTGAGCATGTCCTAGTTTCACGGTTGGTGATGCAGTCACTTTCTTAACAGAGTGACATAGATGCTACGCAGACCAAAACACACATCCCCTGTACCCATAAGTCAGACCTTGTCTTTACAGCATACCATCCTAACGTTTGTGTTCACAACATTTTAAAACATTTTGTTTTCTTTCAAGAGTTTCTTGAGAGAAAATATAATTATGAATTTGGCCAATCATTTCCAATGTTGTACAGTTCTCTAAATACATTTTTGTCAGTCCATCATTATTTCCAGCAGAGTCTGTAACATGCATTTGTCCTTGATAAACAAACCAGACGAAAATCGTGTCTTTAATGTATCACATCCATAATTCAGAATGTTCTCTATAACAACTCTGTAGGAGTATGAGTTGCTACTCTGACTAATTAAATGATCACCCATGGAGACGTCTAATTGTGAAAATAGGGTCGCTATCAGGTAGTTTATAACACCAACACGTGCTCCGGCATCAATTTTGGTCCCATCCGGTTTAGTGACTGTTATACGTAGGTACAGCAAATTATAGTTCAGGTCAACGTAGTCTTTTCCATATCCTGCAATAAAGGACGTGTCCTCATTCACCAGACATATGGTGTAGGAGTGCCATCTTCCTTTAAATCTCCTTGAATGTAAGTACCCGATATCTGGAGTACCCCTGTTTCTCAATTAAGTATTCTAATCTGGAATGGCAGGCCCTGTGTGGATAACCAGTGTGTCTGCTGAAAGCTGACTGTTTTGCCTTTCCAGCAGTGCCTTCCAATCTTTGGTGTGACTCACTACCATACAAATCTACCATTTTCTTATTACACATAACCTATTACATAATTCATTAGGGTAATTGTGGGTATACCTAATTGGGGTTATTGTGGTTATACCTCAGGCCAACATATATTACAATGGATTCACCATCCTGTGTATGTCTTGAAGAGTTACTAGGCAGCATTATGTAGAAACCGCTGTCACTCATGCTGATTGCAATCATTGTAAAAGCAAATCCTAGTGTTTTTATCCAGTTTGTAGGGCAAGGACTGGTTCCAATGCTATCCATGTATTGAATTTCTCAGGTACCTTTTCATCCAGGATTGCATCCACATTACAAGTTTTATCCTTATTTTCAGTAATTCTTGAAAAATATATTTTGATATTCCATCGTTGTTGTACCATATAGGTTCTTGAGAATCCAATGGTAGCTATGATTCTAACCATAAACCTAATCTTAAATCACTTCAACATTACAATGTGTGTTGGCAGCTGTGAGACACCGCTGCATATTTTATAATCTCAACCATGATACTCGCATTGACATCATTTCCTCTATTAACAATTAAAAAATGTGAATGAAAAAAATGTATGTGGGGGTTTTCCTTCTTTTAAAACATCTTCAAATGTAAGCTTCACCTCAATAGCACTTTTATTTCTCTGCACATGAATCCAAGCGTATTTAATTTATACATCTATACATGTTAACATTAATTTCATGTTATCGTTTTCCACAATACAAGCATACATGTCAGCCAAATCCTGCTGAAATTGTGATTATCTAAGAAATCCTATGTTTCTTAGATAATCCATAGCTAGAGGCCTCTGTTCTCTAGCATGTTTGTATCCTGGGCTAATAGCCACTTATTTGCCGCATCTTTCAAACACTCTTTACCCACATAATCAGGGTTTGACGGGTCATTGAAAATACTTTTCATAACCTGTTCAGATATTGTAGAGCATTTGGTCAATAATAATTAATATTTGTTGAACATCATTTTATTTGAGTCTTTGGAATTACACATCGTCCAACAATTTCAGAAAAATAACACACACATTGAGTTTTCTGTGAATTAGAAAATGTGTAAACATTTTAGAAATCCAATCTATATCCACAGCTTCATTTTGGGTTACTCTGTATCTCACCTACATAACCATCCCATGGCAATACGTTTGAGGATGTTTGTCCGTCAGAATTGGAATGTGACTACGTGGATTAACCTCTAACATCACAGTGGCCAGTAGTGGGTTTTGGGGAGTTGTCCACATTTGTGCAAATGTGAAATATTTTTGAAAGTGAGATGTTCTCAACCATGTGGCAGAGATGTTTGCCACTACGAATCTTGTCACATAGGTTGTCATACACTCTACCATGCTGACATTTATTACCGTCTGATGCAGGTGGAATTGAGCATAAAACAAAAAGCTGCTATTTAAATTGTTCTGTCCTACTATTACAACATACTTTTATATTTCAAAATCTAGAAGAACTGTCCCAACAGTGCCTAAGCAGTTTTATAATGCTACAGGAATCACGTAATTCCTGTAACAATCCAAATGCTGCATAGCCTGGAAATACAATTCTTTCATTCTGTCTTGATGCCCACAAATTCTATTTGTCTTATAGAATTTCGGGAAATATGATGAATATGCTCTAATATAATCTTAGGGGAAATACCTAAATAGATTTCCATCACCATAACTCAGAACTCATTAATCCAGTACAATTTCTTTGCAATGTGTTACTTAAAATATTTTCTTAGAGGTTTATAGGATTAAATGAAATTACAACACATCTGTTCTTATGAAAACATTGTATTGTGTCAATCATTACTTATTGTTTTGAACATTGCCGGACGGCGTATCCAGAGCCGGCCAAGAAGAGCAAATGTCTCTTCCTGAGTGAGTGCGTGAGTGACCGACTGACTAACCTTTGTACAGGTTTTGTTCAGGATAGACAAGAACTACGCTGGCTACAAGCTTCATTAGCTGCTTTATAGTAAGCTTAAAATAAAACATTTTGCAGTTATATTCAAATTCTCTTTCTTTTGAAGTATGCATCAGTGCATACTTTTTTTGGTTAATATAAACCACATCCCCTTGTGCAGTGAAAGAGGAGGGGTTTCCACAATTCTCTTGTCTTTTTACATAATGAAAAGTCAGTTAGCGTCACCTATATTGATAGGTATTGTATCAATGTCGTTCACGAATGAAAGAGAAATTAACATAGCTGTGCCATGAAATGAAATAGCTTTGGCAGTTTAAAGTTCATATTCAGTCTTGCTAGCAATTGCTCAATTATTATGACAATTCCAAGTCGTAAGTTGAAATTTGTAGGCCTATTACCGGCTAATAAAAGCCATACAGTTCATACAGTAGATGCTATTTGCGGTGGTAGTGAACTTAATAAGAAACGTTAGTCAGGTAAACATGATGATTAATAGTGTCTAGCTAAATATTCAAACTTGACATGATTTTAATCTGTGACAAAATGTTGACAAATCTAATGTTGACATGCAATTTTCTGACATGGTATTTTGTCCCAATCAATCTCAATACGGGCATACTAACTATATACAAAACGGTATGCATTTGGGGGCTATATGAAGGTGAACTGTCTGCCAGCAAGCCCTGTGGCCTTGTGGAAACATCCCCAAGTTTCAATATTTGTGCCCCGGTTTGATTCCTCTCTCAGACGTTCCAATTTCTGTCTCTCTGAAATATTTATCCACTCTGTACTTTTCAGACATCGCACAACAGTATGTACTGTATCCACTCTGCAATGCCACAAATCTCATACATTTAGAAGAATAATAGTATTACGTGACCCTTTTATATTGTTATTGTTTTTTAAAGAAAATTCCAGCCATAGAGTGATCATTGTTTTCATTACAGGTACTGTATAGCTGTTAGCTATCCCTTTACTGAATTCATTGTATAAGAGTTCACTTTAGTTCTGTTAATAAACATTCTGTTGTCCATGTTATTTTAGCCTCGCTCTGTTTTCAGCCCAGGTTAGGGACAGTTCCTGAAGCTGTTTATATAGTAAAAACCTGTTCACACTTACACTCAGACACCATGTGGATACCAGGAAAACATTGCTTCATGTTCTCTCAAGCATGGTATTCTCACACACTAATGTTGAATCAAACACAGATGAAACTGCTGCTATCTTCTCTTGGCCTATTGTACAAATAAAAATATTGGTTACCCAGACAAATACATTTTTCAGGTAGTGCTATTCTCCTTTGAGAATAGTTCACAAAATGTATAACTAAAAACAGTCTTTAAAAGGAAATCACTTTCAGTGAAGCTGGTATATGTGTTTGCATCTTCCATTTTATTGTTAATTGAAAGTTAAGTATTTGTGTACTTGATCTCTCTAAAAACATATACAACATACATTATGTATTAGTTACACCGAAATACAGGCACAGAATCTCATTTTTATTTCTTTTGACAAAAGCAAAATATGTCTGGTATTATTTGTGACATTACCTTTTTGAGTTGATCAATTTTTCACATATAGTACAAGAAAGGGACTGGTGTGCTAACGTCCTTGGCTTGGTCTGGGCACTCTTGATGTTGATGTGACATCCCTGAGGCCTTAATTCAGTTAACACATCGGACTAGGTGTCTCTCGTAATATTTCTCGTAATATGATTGACGCACTGTAATCATCCTCACATTGGTCCTGAATTGAATACTGGTGAGTTGAGTTTGGCGAGAAGGGTTTCTTATCTTTGATGAATTCAAGGTTTACCTCAGTGCTGTGCATTACAATGCTACATGGAGAATAGTTGCATTATAATGTCACAATTTGACGGAAATAGTCGACGCGGCAAAATCCCATTAAGACCAGAAAGGCCCGTAAACTCAAAACGGATAAGAATGCGTCAGAGATCAGCTGCTTGAGAGGGTCGGGCAGGCGTGGGGCTAGCAGATTATCCTTGATGAGAGGCAGGTGTGGAGGGGTGGAGCCATCCCTCCCAGCTCCCTCTAGATGTTTCCAGGAGGCAGCCAACCTCGCTTCTCGTGGGCTCTCCCGGCTCTCTCCATGGTCCTGAACCTCCGTGACTGGCGTGCCCTTGCTCTGTGGTGGCGAGGCATGCATAGGACACCCATGTCACAATGTGGAAATCTGTGTAATATTAATCTATATCACTTGGTCCCTCAACCATCCCCCTGCCCACTCAACACTATCAACCACATGTGAACAGCAACCCAAACGCATCCATAAATCCACCCTCAAGACATGTTGCAGGCTATCTCAGCCTACATATGGTTCATCCGTATCGTGTACAGCCTTGCACATGCTGCCGTAGCTTCATTGTGAATACTCATGTGAACAATAGGAGGGAGACGGTATCACTTTGTGCTGAATCATTCCCCCTCTCTAGTGTAAAATGGAGCAGCTTAGTTGCTGACAACAGAATTAATGTAATATCCCCTTACTCCGGAAATAACGTTGCCCTGAGCCTCGCTTGGGCTGTAAGGAATGGCCCGTCTGTTTATCCCAGTTCACGATACAGAACATTGTATAGTGATGCATATGTCAGTGAATACTTTATATGCTGTAAGGACATGGCGACATCCAGTATCTTAGTTCAGCCAGGGTCTATTTTAAGCACAGGAATTCTGTTAGCCACCTTATGGGCCTGCCTGGGTTCCTGTCACAACTCACAGAAGGATGGAACAGGGGGAAGACTGTGTCATGCCCCGCGCAGCAGCTGTCAACAGTGGCTAGAGAATATCAGCAAGGCCAATCAGAATCAATACCTGAGCCATGTCAAGTTGCGAGACATCGTTGGATAGGCATCCATCTGTATGCCCGTTCACATGGTTTCGATCTACCACAGAAAAAACACATGTGATCCTTATGTGATCCCTTTGCATGACTGGATCCCGACATAGAGAAATACTTTAATTCTTACCCTGCTGTCTCCCTTGCTATCGTCCCATTTTATTTAATTCCTCTCTTTTTTACACAACCTACGTATCTCTTTATTTCACAGTTTTTACTATTTGGTTTTAATTCTCACTAATGCCTTATCCTTTCTTAAATACATTGGATTCCTTTTGTTTGGACTCCTCTGCTCAGGCACATTTCTCATTACATTGTTAGAAAGGTTTGTTCCTGTCACAGAGACAAAATGACAGTTCCCTCTGTGATCTATTTAATAGCTAGCACTGCTCATTCTCAGCATCAGATAATGCCCTTGAAACAGATTGCTATCAATTGAAAGGTTGATCACAAGGTGCAAATCATTTTTCGTGTTTGTGCACATACAGGCTCCTATAACACCGTACTGGAACTTCCAGTTTTCAAGGAAAAACATACCTGTTCCTTTTTTGAGTGAGAGTGACCCTGGTCTAATGGATAATGGATGACATGGAAAAACACGCAGCTCCTTGTTCATCCCAAGTCAAGCTCTGTGAGCCACTGCGTGTGTTTGCTTGTGTATGCCTGGACCGTTTTGTTTTGGGTCGTGACCGGGTTATGGCTGTAACATGCATGACAAAATGAACTCATCCTCAACTGTCGATGCTCCCTGGGCACATGAAATAAACTGTATAGGGGTCATTTACCTTCAATCTAATACTGTTTAAGTCTAATGCTCTGGGTGTCATCCATCCATTTTGTTTTTGCAATGCGAAGAAACCATATTGAACATGAGCTGGGTGTTCAGGATGATATGAACGTTAAATCAGAGATCAGAGACAGTCAGTCCATAACAGTTAACCCACTTGTTGCTTGTGAAGATGAAACTCTGCTTTAAACTTCCTCCCACCTTTCATTTGAGGACTACGTTCAGTGATGCCCATTGTGGTAACCTGGTAACCTTTAATCTCCTTCTTTAGCCTAGCCTTCAGGTATGAGCTTGACCTTTGTGAAGGATGATGGGAATGTCAGCAGCATACTAACTGTTAGCGATCTCAATTTGCGATGGCATTTCCTCCAGTCAAGGTGGCAAGAGCTGAGGGGCGCATGGGGATTGCTTTGCACGGTATTTGGCTTTTACGCAGGGTGACTGAGCTCACGGATGTCTCTATCTCTCTTTTTCTCTCTCTCTCCCTCGCTTCCCTCCTCAGCCTATCTCCTCTAGTTCTTCCTGCATCTTTTCATTTCTCTCTCCCACTCTCTGTTTCTTGGCATTGAAAAACCAGGGACCTAACCTTTCACGGTCATGGTGACTAACTGCATGTCAGGGCTTTTCTATGAACACTGACCTGACAGATGAAAAGACCTGGTATTGGCCTTATCCTTCTGCCAAATAGAGGACGAAATGAGATGGAACCAAAACATTTTTGACTTCCCAATTCCAACATTTATGAAAAGCTGCTGAAAGTGTGTAAGTGAGCCAGTCAGTCAAAGATTCACACTACAGCATGTCTGTTTGGTTTTAGTAGCGGACGTTTTCTCTCAGTATAATTTAATAGAAGACGTCTAATGGGAGCAAGGAGCCAGATAGGATCTGTTGTTAAACGTGGCACACAAAGGAACACACATCGACGGGGGGAAACAAACGCAGCGGATCTGGAGTGGATGACCTCAGAGATATTGCCTGCATAAATGTCTGCCAGCGGTATTTACAATGGCATCACATTATGTCTGACAGCAGTTTTCTGTTACACAGGAGGCTGGTGAGAGGAAGACGGCTCACAGTGATGGCTGGAATGGGGTGAATGGGATGGTATCCTGTGTGGGTTGTGTTTTCCATTTATTCCGTTCCAGCCATTACTATGATCTCATCCCTTGTAATTAAAAAAGAGGCGTAAATAAGGGAATTTCCACCATTTGCAATCTGACGTGTTGTAATCCCTTACCGTTGCAGTTATCTTTCCTGTCATGCAAAATCCACATCTAATGGTACTAACAGCATATTCCAGCATAACAAATCTCCCTGCAGAGATCAGGTCGCCTCATCTCCCCTCACTGAGCAGCTGCCCTCTGTGCAACACCTGTCACCTCTCTGCCACATCGCCTTGTCCCCCTACGCCAGCCTGACGTCTCC
The DNA here is from genome assembly GCA_016801105.1 of Esox niger. NCBI lineage: Eukaryota > Metazoa > Chordata > Actinopteri > Esociformes > Esocidae > Esox > Esox niger. The sequence goes on from JACXGJ010010376.1 coordinate 16,884, forward strand.
CTCCTCTGCTTCTGCCCCGACATCTGCCGTCGCCGCCGGTGGTCTTCCGGTGGGTGGACAATCGCAGCAGCAGACTCTGAACCATTCCGTCCCTACCACCCTCCTCACCTGTATGTTCTGTGCCACTGTGCCAGCTTGCCATCGCTCCAAACAGACTCCTCCTCAACCTCTGTACCCTGTACCCATCTGGGCGCCGCTTACTCCGAAGGACTTAGGGAGAGTGTAGGGTAAGGAATTGGTCAGGCAGGGACAGGCCAGGTTTTTTTTTTCGGCAGGCCTGCCTCAGCACAGGAGGGTTGGATGTTTCTGAAAGAATGAGGGAGAGTGTATGTATGCGGTAGATAGGGAGAAGAAGCTGTTTTTGATGTGACCTTTCACACACAATGGCTCGGGGCCGATTGGTTGAATGACATCAGGAAGGGTTTTCTTTTATCGTTAAGTCCGGAATGTGGTTGTAGCATGGAAAATTTGACAGCTGTGTACTTTTATCGATCAAGGCAGAACACCTTGGGTTTTAAACATTATTCACTGGGAGGGGGTCGTAAAAGGCCGCAAATTTAGGAGAAGGTCACACATAGCAAACATTGTTCGGTTTACAAAAATCCTGAAGTGTGTTCAAATGTAATGTGTTCTTGTGTAGCTTTCTGTTTTATACCGGATTAGATAGCTTTTAGCTCATGCCTAGAATACGATTAGAAAGATCCTACAGTAAATTACATTACAGTAGCTGACCACTGATGTATTCACACAAAAAGCCTTTACCAATGTAATAAACAAACTACTTGACCTATTAAATCTTTGTCTTTAGAATGTCAGGGCATTTATTGACCTCAAGGTGTCTGTGTGGACTCTTCACTCCGCGGTGTTGATTGAGTGATTTCCTAGAGTCGTTGTCATTCTGCATGCCTGTCCAGGCATCATGAATATTCCAGGCCTCAAGCAACTCTGTGGGAACTCTGCTAGGTCGTGGGTCAAAGTGACAACCAGAGGGATTCGATGCTGACAGCCACTGTTTCACTGGCAGAGACAAGATCAATAACAAATGGGCTTGCCAATGTCACTCTCAGGCCACATCTAATTTCAAATACAAGCAAACACCCACACACAGACATGGTTGTCCAGGGCCGGCGTTTGCTGGGGCTGCGGGGGTTTCAGCTGTCTTATACTATTCTGGCTAGAACATACTGTATGTGTGATCACTGTGTTTAAATTGGAAGCTTTGGTAGCACGATATGCTCTATGCCGCGTGATATTTCTGTGTGCTTAGAGACTGTGGGTGATTCAGCTGATGAGCGTCTCTTTAACTTCCCTGTTCCCCAGCAGATCCTCGTTCCTCAGCCTTAATCTCTTTCTCTCCCGCTCTCGTTACGACAATATTTAGCCGTTATCTCCACTTATTTATTTGTTAATATTGCTGTCTACCTTGCATAGTGGGACTTTCCCCCCTCGATGTGGATCCCCCAGTCGACTTCTCCTGCCTTGATTGCCGTTTAGTTGGATTTCTACACTCAGCTCCTTGTATTTGCATTGTCTTCCCCTTGTTTTGGGAGTGGCTTTGTGATTGTGACAGTGTGTCATGGGCTTGTTTTTGCACTTTTGTGGATTGGAACTAGACGTTCTAATGACTCTTGTTAAAATAATAATGCATTTGTTTTGTGCCAGTAATACATTACATTTCAGTCTTGACAAATATGCATTTGTTTACATTGTTCCCAATAATTTCATTATTTATCAAGAAAATATTATTCACTTTGTGTTAAATGTTTGTGTGTGTTGGCTCACATGTTAATTCCTGTCCAAAAGGGTGTATGTGAAGTGCAGCATGCAACTTCCAAACTTTCTTACCTGTAAACTCAGAACCCATGCTTCATTCCAAACAGATCATTCATGTAGATGCAGGTGTGTAACAACAGACAGTTAAGACTGCATTTTTCTAACCAAGAGCTCAATATTTACTATAATTTTATACCCAACATAGACATTTTCATCACCTTGAGACATACATAATTGCAGTGGCAGACCAATACATATTGTAAGATGGAGGAACACAGGAATGATAAGTATGTCTGATAAGTATATATATATATATTTCCTTTGTAGTACCTCTATATTGACCGATGCCATATTCAAATGTTTATTCCCAAAGAAAATTTTGGGATACAATGTTTTACCCCCCATGACAGTATCCGAAACCCCCATGTGGGTGGTTGCAAATGATGTGGTGTGCTGCTTTTTATGCATTCTACCTTATTGTCTGGGCTTAGCGCACTGGGTCTAATCTAACACAGGAAAATGCATCTCTCATCTGGAACTCAGTTCTCATTTCCATTTGGCTGACAGCACACTAATCTATAGTGTGGGGATGGCCCCTTGTGAAGTGCTGATATGGGGAATGCAACCCAGGTTGTCTATACAGAAAACAAGAACACACACACACACACACACACACGCATACTGAGACAGATGCACAAGCGCTCTCGTACGCTAACACGTGCACACGCAGGCTTGACCACTGACAATATCACCGGCAATCTTAGACTCCTAATTCAACCTTTGAACAAGATGTGGACAGTCCCGGACCAGACAACGCCGTGCAGAACAAACTGTCCTCCTGTCTCCGTGGGAACGCCAGACTTCCACAGTATGCCATGTTGAGTAGGGCTCCACAGCTACAAATGTTCTCCTGCATGTTCCCCTTTAGAAGGGCAATTACTGTCAGTGACAGTCTAATGCGCTGCGAGTCCTTGCCACCTGTCGTTGATGCTCTTAAGCCCTTGCTCCCTTGGCAGAGACGTTGATAATTACACCTCAGGAGTCGAAGAAGGAGAGAATGGATGAGAGAGAAGGAAGAAAAAGGGCCAGTCGCATGGCTGTCAATGCCTTTGATAAGAATTACAATTGAATCGTAATAACTGATCATTAAAGTAGGATGTAGCTGACACCGACAAATGTCTTCTTTCACTTTGCTCAGGTCTGTGTGTACTTGTGTGCATATCTGTGCATATATAATGTTGTGTATGTGCACACAAACATTTAATGGGTAATGAGGTCATTTGCCCTCTGTAATTTCTGAATGTGGCCGGCGCTGTCCCTTCACATCCACAGCAGTGGTCGGGAACGGTTTTTCAGCTCCTGGATATGGCATATTGAAGAAGGCATCATGTTGTCAAAAGGAAGCACTGTCAAAAATGTGTCTGGAATGTATTTTGTTCAACCTACTGACTGTGACCTTCACTTCTAACATTAACTTAGCCAACCCTGTAAGCTAGTCTGCTACTCACTGTGGATAGATCTGGGTGACCCAGTCTGGTCTTTGTACTATAGGACCCCAGGTTGCAGTGTGGTACAGTTTCAGTCCATTACTTTGATCCCTGTCTTTCCCTACAGAGACTAAACTGAAGGCATGTTTCACAGTATTAGCCTTTAGGTGGTGATAAGCCACCCAATGCAGAGGCCAGTTGCCGTTTAGATCACTGGTTATGCCTGGAAGCATCAGCAATGACTAGGTAGCTTGAATGGAATGCTTTTTTAGTGCTTTGCCTTTAAAAATGTATGCATGTACACACATGCATACAAGCATTCACAAACACACAATTGTTCTGTAGGGATTTAACTACCATTCATTCTGTGAAGAAAAGGAAAATCTGATTCTGATAGTGCATGTTGATTTTTCAACAAGCACAGTCTGTTAATGTCAATGTAATTCCCCAGGGAATGTTACACACATACAAAGCACAAACTAAACTGCATTCATACGACTTAACTGATGTAGGGGTACATGATATTCCCATATGCGTTGCTTTTGTGTTAGAACTAATGTTAGAAATATTAATAGTTTGAACATTAAAAAGCTAACTAGACAAAATACCTTGTCTGTGCATGACCTCCCCTTATTCAGTGTGATTCCAAACCATGCATGTCCTGAAACAGCTTTAAACAGTGCATTTCATTTTATTATATATTTGGAATAAATATCCTGCATAGTGACGGTCCATTGGGGAGAAAAAGTCTAATATCCTACACGGAGACCTTGAAGCTTTGTGTTGGAATAGATGCCACTCCAAATCCATGCACTCATTGCGTTTCTAAAATAACTGCAGCAACCTGTTGGCTAGGCTCCTTGCTTGTGTCATTAAACTGCCTCAACATTTCCAGGACTCTGAGGCACAAATTATGTACGTTCTCTCATGTCACCCCTTCAGGCATTTCACTTGCTTCCCGATAAAGCATGCATCGAATACAAGACCGCAATCCTTTTCTGTCTTAAGGATGAATGCGCTGACTGTAACATGACGTTTATGAATATGTTCCCATTAACTTTTTCTCTCTAATTTTGTGAAATCCACTTCCCGATTAAGAATCTGTTTCATAATAGCAACCACCAACAGACTTAAGAAAGTCACTGTCAAGATATGTCTTCTAAAGCACATCATACGCTGTACTGGTTTTTATCACATTACTCACTCAACCAGATTCTATATGGGAATCTTTACGCCCCAGAAGGAACACACTCTCCAGGCTTATACCTCAATTGAGGTCAGAGGCACACAAGCTGCCTAAAAGAGTCTCTAGAGTGAAAGGAGGCATGGAAAACATCACTGGAAGCAGAATATGAACTATATACAGTGGTCTGCAAAAGTTTGGGCAACCTTGTTAATGTCCATGATTTTCCTTCATAAATCGTTGGTTCTTAGGATAAAAAAAATCAGTTAAATATATCATATAGAAGACAAACACAGTGATATTTGAGAAGTGAAACGAAGTTTATACCATTTACAGGAAGTGTGCAATGATTGTTCGAACAAAATTAGGCATGTGCATAAATTTGGGCACTACAATCAAAAAATAACTCAATATTTTGTAGATCCCCCTTTTGCAGAAATAACAACTTCTAAACGCTTCCTATAGCGTCCTATGAGGGTCTGGATTCTGGTTGGAGGTATTTTGGACCATTAATCTCTACAAAACACCTCTAATTCATTCAGGTTTGATGGTTCCCGAGCATGGACGGCTCTCTTTAAGTCACACCACAGATTTTCAATAATATTCAGGTCTGGGGACTGAGATGGCCATTCCAGAACGTTGTACTTGTTCCTCTGCATGAATGCCTTAGTAGATTTTGAGCAGTGTTTAGGGTCATTGTCCTGTTGAAAGATCCAGCCCCGGCGCAGCTTCAGCCTTGTCACTGATTCCTGG
>JACXGJ010010377.1:0-22087 GCA_016801105.1 Esox niger
CACACACACACACACACACACACACACACACACACACACACACACACATACACCCAGACAACACTCAGTAACAACATGTGCTTACAAGGACAGTAGGAAAGTAACCTCTTCCAGGCATGTTTCTGAAACAGATCGTAAGCTCATCCTCTGTGGTTGCAAACACGAATGCATGAATAACAGCTGAACGTCAGTGGTTGCCAGGTACCTGTCTTTATCCATGATGAAAGACTAGAGAGTCTACAAAGGGTTTCTAACGTGAACCAAGGATTCTGCTTTCCGTTTATTAATGTACTATTCAGTTTGAGGTTATTTTAAAACAACAATCTGACATTGTCGAATGTGACCGACTTTAACTTTTCCCCATGTGTTCTTCAGTCGAGAAGACAACTGATGAAAGCTCCGTCACCAGTGCACATTTACGCCATTTTAGTTCACGTGGGACATCTTTCGGCCCTGTCGCACGGACGCAATTATCCCACTTTGGAAGCTTCCCGTGAGAGGACGTGAACATTCTTCTGCACCTATATTTCGCTTCAAGGCTGCGCTGTTTCTGTGCTAGCCATCTCCAGCATGGCAATGTTTATTAATCAAAAACACCTGTCATTCTTCCACTGCTGAGTAACGACTGACAGACAGCTCCTCGCTTGGTTGGCTGCATTGCCCTGGAGCAAACTAGGGTGCGCGTGACCGATGTAAACTGCCTCTGCGTTGGGTTTCGATTGCTAATGGGATGACGTCTTACCGAGAAATAATATGAGCACTATCCATGAAACAAAAGTGTCACTCGGTCTCACACACATACTCCTTACCAAAGTACAAATTACCACAAAAAGAGGGACATGAAGAGCCGTACTAGCTCAGTGGTAATATACCATCATTAAGAAATGCATGAATATTGCAATATACTGGCAGTAGACCATGAATGTATAATGTGAAGGACCTTATCCATTTAACGTCAGTGCTTTTACATATTAGATTCAAAAAATATTTCCATGGGTTAATTAACAGTTATTCCTCCACATACTTATTCAGCACCTGTACTATGGAAGCTCAGAATTGACTCAGATGAATGAAACTGTCCTAACTTAGAAACAGTCACCTTACCATTGACCCCCCCCCAGGGTAATGCAAAGGCTGTCCAACAAAACCTATTACTCAAACAAGGAGACATGTGAGAGCAGCCAAAGAGAGGTCAACAATCACTTTGAAGGAGCTATAAAGTTCAGTGTCTTGGAGTGTTGTAATGCAAACCATATCTAGAGCCCAGTATAACACGGCCCTGTATTTGAAGATGTTTCTGAAAACGAGACGCAAACCACAGGCCAAAAAAAAGTATAAATAGCAATGATATTAATGTTCATAAAACAGGTCATAAACGTTTACTATTTAATGTTTTAGCTAGGTAGTACTAAATACCAAGATTGATTGACTAATAAATAATTATATTTAAGCCAACCAAATGGGCCCCCCCCCAAGGCCTGGGCCCGGGACAACATTACCGGTTGTCCCTCCCTGTCAGCGTCATTCCATTGAGAATATATGGTACACAAGCACCGTCCAACCAACTTGAACAACTTGAAGCATTTGCCAAAAACAATGGGCCAAAAATTCTCTGACACATGTGCATTAATTGTATCAAAAGGCTTATAGGGTGACACTTCATTTAAAGAACATATACATAATGCATTATACATGTACTCATAATGCAATATAATACAGTAATAATTATTACTGTTATACAGTAGTATAAGCATAGTGATAGACACCAGTGAATATTTGTGATGTTGTAAACAAATATACATAATGCATTATATGTTTAATTATAATGAACTATAATGTACAGAAGCATAATGCTTCACAATATGTGGGAAATATTTCCTCAAGGGTCATACAGCACAGTGATTCATCTAAAAGAAGGGGTCAGTGAGCAGCAAATCAGCAGTACTATTACTACATTACAATCTTTTTGGTGGCGTGTTATAGCACATTTTTAAGCAACTTTAAAATCATCTTTGATTGCTTTAGGTCAAGTGATGAAATGTCTAATCACACAAACACAATACATCATAAGACATTACTATAAAATTATAATGTGTTACGTGTTTGGCTTTTAAACAGTGTTATCGCTTAAAGCTGTTATTACAGTGAAACATGTCTCTACCAAACATGCGCATATAATGTATTATTGTGAACACTTATCAAAGCAAGAAAATACATCCGTTGTTTCTATTTTCTTGGCTTATCCGTGTTTTCTTACAAATATTTCTAAACATGAAACCAGGGACACCTTACAAAAATAATTTCTGTGTGTGAAAGAAAATATGGAACAGAATGAAATTGCTCCATATATACAGTATCAGCTTGTCATTTTTATTCATTTAATTTTCATGAAATATAAACATGCTGGATGTTACAATGTCCACTGCGGTGAGAAACACCCCCTCACTGGGGACAGTTTATATGCCATGCCGAGTGCCAGGGCATTTCCACCAGGTCCGTGAATCAAAATCCAGGGGAAGGCTTTTCTCTCACTTATAAGGTCACCTACTCTATCATCTTGGATAATGGCTTGGTAACTTTGCTCGTCTCTGGGGTCTGAAAGGGATCCCCAAAGAACTCCACCAGGCCTGTTTGCACTGGGGAAGAGCTAGCCACTGTAGTCTCACCTGTGGCTGGACCCTGTATGAATTACAGTCACGCAAAATGTGGTCGATTATTGTAGCAGTAGCAGTGACAAAAAGCAGAAAGTTAATACAATACACAATTGTCTATTTCTAGTCACTGAAAAAAATATGTTAAGTCTCCTCACCCTCCACTTTCTCTGTACCCAGATCAATCCTAACCCAGGTATTTACAGGCATGCGACATTATCTGAAAGAGGGAGGGCTTCGAAACTTGGATCCAGAGCAGTGCATCAGTGAAGGAAGGCCTGAAGAGAACCCACCCTGCAGGTCACCACTGATAACAACCTTGATGTCACAGACTGTGGGTAAGCATCTCCCGCTCGGTCCTCAATATAGGACCAGCTATAGCATCGCATTGAGAAACGGACAGGACGTTTTGGATTTTCCCGGGACGGCTTTTGTCATGCAATATTGATTGCATGTTCAACGCGCCCTATTCATCGCCCAACCCCCAGCGTCTGAGATGGCATTCACAATGGCGGTCTTGGAAATCAATGTTCCACGTTGACACAGTATCCTGAAGTGTTTCTGCAAGATGTGCACTTGTGTGACTATTATAAAGGGGGCTTTACTAGTGTGCTTTTCTTCTCCCAGTCTGGGGTAATGTGATAAACTGTCACTATTAAGAAGCTCTCTGTAGCCCTGGAAGGCCATTCATCTCTAATAAGCCCCCTATGCACTGGCCATGTTATTGTTAACTTCGCTTTGACTTCCTTGTACTGTAAGGGTGTACTACCAGTTTGCTGATTGGAACATTCGTAACATGGATTGAGCACCTTTAGAACGTGCTAAAACTCCCTATTCTCAAACACAGAGTACGGGCGCCTACCCGCGGCTGTGAACACACCTATCGATTGCTCGCGTGATTGCTTTACACTGCTCAGATTTCGTTGATAAGGGCTGCTTGAATGCCGTGATCTGCCAAAATCATGTTTCTTCGCTTTTCCGTGTTGCTCCCGTAACATAGATGCTCAGGTGATCTTGGCGTATATGTGTTCATATGTTTGAGGCATTAGCAGCTAGGTAGGCTACAGGAAGTCAGTTATTCACCGACAGTTAGAGCTATACGTGTTTAGCCGCGAATTTGCCTTTCCTGTCAAATAACACCGATGAGATTTTTTTTTTTAACCGCGGAGCCACAAAATACAGTGTCCTTCCATATGTTTTCGGGTTGTCAAGATATTTGAATATATAGCAGCGGCCCATATAGACCGTTGCATTGTCTACAGACCTGTTAGCACTGCAATGGTTTGGGAATCATTTAAAATCAGTGACAGTTTTGAGATTTGAGAAGACTATGCGTTGAAATGTTTTCTACACGACTGAGGTTAGTGCTACAGGTCTGGGGTTGATCATGCAGGACTCTCCGTGGGGACTGAAACAATGAGGTAGGATTTAAAACAGCCAAAAACAATGCATCGCTCCAATGACATGTTGAATGGACAGTATCTGGGGGGCTCAGCAATCTCTACACATGCATGTTAGGATGTTTTTTTTTAGAGCTGTGGTAAACAATGACACAACTTGGCAATTATCTCCACTCAGAGTAGTAGAGCCTTACGATATCTGTCCTGCCAGAGACAAGGCACAGAAGCTTGAGGAATCGTTTCCAGTCGGGGTTGCACTTACTGGAAGAGATGGCGTCTCGTTACATCCTGTTAGACTTTTGAAAGACAGACTTGATTACATTTGATGAGAAACTCCTCCTGTCAGGGACTATAAGGGTTGCTACTTTGAACTTTGATTTGTAAAAATGTAGGTTGTATGTATGGGCATGTAATGTAGTGTCAGAAGAAATATATTTGTTCCTGGACATTTTGAGCTTCTAATCAAACCCACAAATTGCTGATGCAGAAGATACTCAACTAGTCTAATGAAGGCCAGTTTCATTGCTTGGTTAATCGGCACAACAGGTTTCAGCTGTGCTAACATTTTCTAATGATCAATAAGCCTTTTGAAATGATTTACATAGATTAGCAAACACAACGTGTCATTGGAACACTGGACTGATGGTTGCTGATAATGGGCCTCAGTACGTCTATGTAGATATTCCATTAGAAATCAGCCATTTCCAGTTACAATTGTCATTTACAACATTAACAATGTCTCCACTGTATTTTTGATCAATTTGATGTTATTTTAACAGACAAAAAAATTGCCTTTCTTTCAAAAACAAGGACATTTCTAAATGATCCCAAAACTTTGAACGGTCGTGTACGTTTAGTCATTATTTTCAGACATCCACAACTGTTGAGAATCACATGAAATGAGGACAGGAAAAAACAAAGTACGTAATAAATTGAGGTTGACCCCAACATTCAATTCAACATTTCCTGTCCTCAAACTAGTTCTAGAACATGATACTTCCCCTTCCAGTCTCTGAGAGGGATTCTTGGGAGTGTCTAGGTGTTGACTCAAATAGGCAATTGGGAACATCAATAAGATACTGTTGTTTTGAAATGTGATTTGCAGTACAAATGTTTACTATGGTTTATCGAAAGCCCTCAACACATTGGCTAAAACCAGTAAAATTGTAGTTTAAAATAAAGACACAGTATCTTACCGTTCTGTATGGGCTAGCCTGCTACCACACTTCCATAAGGTTTTGAGCACTAGTATTACAGGCACTGGGCAGACAGTTTACCCTTCTATAGCAGACCGGTTGCTTTATTTTAAATAATGTAACAATATGTCTAGCTGTCATTTCTTAATTAAAGAGGGAGGAAGAATACGCTACTTGATCATGTCTGTGTGCGTGTCCAAATATAAATGAAGTTCGGATTGAAACACAGCATGAATTGAATGTGTCTTCTCTTTTTCTCGCTGTACACTGCTTGAAATGTGCATGTTTGTGATTGAGTTGTGTGGGGAATAAACGATTACACTCAAGACGACATCTGCATTGGTCATTGAAAGAATACCACCATTGTTGTTAGCAACCTTGTCAGTCTTTGGAAGTGGAATTTACGAATTTCCGATCTGGGAAAGAAAACACCAAAATAAGCTGCGATGGCTGCCTTCAGACTGTTTGCCGGTGGAGTGTTGCTCTCCTTCACAGCCCCTCACTTTTTCCACTCTCTTTCTTTTCCTGGCTTTATCAAACGATGATCAAGGGCTTCGCATTCACACAGTCATCCCTCGTGTTCTCTAGCTCTTAATATTCTAGGCTGATCAACAGAGGGCTCTCGCTCGGTTTCACTCTTCCTTGTCTCTTTCTCTTTTTCTCATGCCATCTCTCAACAGAGCAGGATTGACCTGGCTAGCAGCTGATGGTGTACTTTTGGGGTGGCGTTGATCTGGAGATGTATGTTTTTTAACTTGTGTACATGCAGAATGAGGTGAATACGATGTGAGCGGTGGTGAAAACCCCAGAGCAGCGTCACAAACTTATCTTCAACATAACTCAATGGTCCATGAGGTTAGTTGACAGTGTTGGGCAGATGGGATTAGGGCATTTCAATCAGCGTCATACATTAGCAAACAGTTTTCCTGCCATTTACCCCAGTGCATTTAATTGGATGAGTGATTTAGTATCTGTGAATATTTTAGTATTTGTTAGGATTCACATCTATTTTTGCCAGGTCAGTTGTCACTATTCCTGCAGTCCACACAAAGATAAAACACATTGTGTCTTCAAGCTATGTACATCGGTCCCGTGTAACATGTCGTATTAATATGACATTCAACATTACTCTATTGCATTACAGACTTTTACCGTGTATAGATTGTTGGCGAGAGAAGATAGCCTCTAACTGACAGCTTAATCAGATCTCAATAGACTACGTTCTCTTTCACCTCCAATCCACGTCCCTTGTCTTCCAAATGAAGGTCAGCCTTTTCGGGGCTGCATGTCAAGCCAGCGCCGCAACGGCCTAACGGTGTATTTGAAATCAATAACAATTAGGAGTATTCAAACGACACCTGTTGACACTAGGAGAGACACCTAGCTAACGAGACGTATTTGAGTGGTGACATTGTGTTTTCCAAGAATCCCTTGCTGATTACACTCCACGAAATTAAATAATGTAGTAATGATATTGCGAAACAACGCTTATCTCGATAAGAAGTGGAAATTGACATTTAGAATCAAATCAACCGTAACAATCACGGGGATTATTACGGAACACAGACGGAATAGAAAATGGACTCCAGGAAATACTGAACAAAAATGGTTTCCTCGTATCTAAGAGTCGAACGATTTCCTGACTTAACACACGTTGTTGTGAAAATAGTACCTTTGAAGATGTTTTTGTTTTGCTCTCCACCAATATTTACAAAAGCGGGATGCATTTATCCGGCTGTGACTGCTGCGTGTGTGTGACAGGGGACGTGGATGCGTGCATGTGTGTGCGCGTGTGTCTGTGTGTAAATCTTGTGATTTTGATGATGTGCTATGAGCGATCGCACCTTGACGTTTCCCCCCATAAAGAAAAAAGAGACAGGAGGCCCTGGGGAATCTGACAAGTCTGCAATAAATTGTATGCAAATGAGGCTATGGATTATTGCATCTTACCGCTGTGCCTGAAGACAACCACCGACGGCCATGTTTATGAGTGTGAGTGTGTGTGTGTGTGTGTGTGTGTGCGCTTAAGCTTACCTGCCTTTGTGCTTGTGTGTTTGGGTGTGTTAGAACAAGGGTCTCCTCGAGGGCCAGACTGGAGCCCCCTTCATCACTCCTCTCCTACCTGAGAGAGTCGTTTAAGGGTGGGCGGGGCGGTGGGGTGGCGGCGAGGGGGCCAGACAGATACGTTATGAAGCATTCACGCGGTGGCGTTCGGCGCCGTGCATCATGCTTGATCCCCTCTTATAACAGCCTCGCGAAGGAAGTGCCACACAGACGCACCCTGGCGCATCAATGAATGCGCACTCAAGCACGTACCAAGCCACCCCCCCCCCCGCCCACAGACACAAACACACACACGCACACACACACACACGCACACACACACGCACACACACATTGCACTTAAATATTATGTACACTTTTGATAAAATGAGATATGAACACACTTCTTCATCTTCAACTGAAGTGTTAGTTTGTTATATTTGCTGAGAGGGAGAAAGAGTTGAAGGGAGAGGGAGAAAAAAGGGAGAGAATGAGAGAAAAGAGAGAGAACACCATTTTTAAAAGGAAGAGAATGAAAAATATAGAGAGGGAGAGAATGAGAGAGATAAAACCAGAGACACATATATAGAAACAGATGTAAAGAGAGAGAGAGAGCGCACACACACAAGAGGGTGGGAGAGTATCGTTGAAGATTAGATATATTGCGCCCTTTCTTTCCCATTTCTGCTGCTTTATGTCTGACGTCCTACATTTCGGACTTTTCCAGGGGCACCCCGGAATCTCTCCAGAGCCGCCATTTTGCAGTGGACTTGGTGTTTTATCTTCCTCACTAACTCACTCAGCTTAATAGCTTTAATGCGACCTTCCAGCCCAGATTGCTTGCAGATGAGCCTTCCGATCCCTCTACGGGTGTGGCCGTCCTTGGATAGGGAATTAATAGGGAACTGTGGAGGGAAGGGAACGGATATGGTGGGGGGAATCAAGGATAAATGGGAAAAGAGAAGCACCATTTCACAGTCGAGGATTACAACTATGGGGTTAGTAAAGGAAGGGAAGCAGTCCTTCTCTTCATCAGGAAAATGTAATGTCTTGGGATTCGTGAGAGAACAGAGGGTGTGTTATAGGGATTGAGGAATACGGGTTGCGACTTGTTCTTTATTGAGTCTTATAGACACTGGCTAGGAAGCTCCTGCACTAGTGTTTCAAATGAATCCTGCCTGTGTGTTTGTGAGGGGTTTTGTGTTTTCTGAGTTGGGTGAGCCTGTGTTTGGGCATGTGTGATGGGCTTCACTCCCCCTATCAGCCAGGTAATTAATTAGGAATGATCGATTTAGGGACCCGAGGATAATGATCTTGCTGTGACATCTCACTTATTTATCTCTAGGAAGCACAGAGGCGTTCACGTGGTGAAAATGCTGATACACTGCCTCAACAAAGTGATGTAGTCCAAACACTCCCAAGGACACCCACTAAATTCCAAAATATTCAGATATTGGACATAACTCGGCAGAACAGGCCCGTCCCTAAGAGAGAGCCCATTTTCAAGATCACTGACTTGACAACGGCGGCACAACTTGGACTACAAACTAATTTCGCCGGAGACATTTTCACCAGAGACAAGTCCCTCATCATCCTCGATCACTACGGGGGTCGTCTCACAATGTGTCTTGAACTCCAAGGTTATCACCGGAAGAAATCATTACCGCAAGATAGACGGTGAAAGCTTCAGGGATACACGCGCACAGACACTCAGACTGTCAGACACACTCACGCACACACACACGCACACATATACACACACACACACACAAACACACAAACACATACACCTCCACTCCCAATGCGCATCACAGGCAATTTGTTTATTACCATGCTAATGGTCTAGACTGAACTGTCACTCCCTGTGTCTAGTTACCCATCTCTTCCTACGGCCTCCTTCACAGTCCTCTCTAGATTTCCACTGGTACAACTGGCTGCTCAGCACATTTAAAACACATTAAAATGTGCTTGGCAGAGACCCAGTGTTACCCGACCCCCCCCCAGCACACACGCACACGTCTGTAGGTCCTGTGATGTATATCGTAGCAGTGGGTCGCCATCCACCAGCGCCCGCTCGTTACTCAGCCGAAGTCCCAAACGGCATCCTACTCCCCGCGGAGTGCACTGCTTCCAACTGCAGCCCGTTGCGTGTCCCGTCGGGCTCGAATCAGAAGTGTTCCTCTCTTTAGGGAACAGTGTGACGTTTGGAATGCGGCCGCAGTGTCCAGTTCAAAGGGAAGTCAACGGTTTTCTCGTTATATTGTGGCTTGTCCAGCATGGAACGGGTGCATGCCAAACAAACAGAAATACCCTAGCAATATCCATAGCGATATTATAAAACACCTCACTCAAATCAATAGGAATCCTCGTGTGAGCTGAGAAACAAATTGCACAGAAATGTCAGATTTACATTATCATATCACCGACCGAGGTTTGGTTTCTTTCTGGCAAAAAAGCCCCTCATATGTTTGTCTAAGGAGAGGGTTTAGGTGTGGTTTATCACACAATCATTCTTGTAATAAAAAAAAGTATTTTATCGTGACAGTGATTGCGATACTCCCACCGTACTCAACATAAATGTTTACTCATGTACGACCACCTTTATCGAGTTCTCCGGACTCAATCGAAACTGTTATCTCTGTCATGGCCAATTAACAGTTAACTAGTCATTTGTTCCATGGGTGAGTGGACTGGAGGGGGTGGCTCGACGGGGGGAGCTGGGGGAGGGTTAACATTCCCTCTGGACTGGGGCTCCCAGAACCAGCCGGCTGTTTTCTCTCGATTTGTTATTGAGGCAGAGGACCGAGCGGTTCCGGCTAATTCGTGCGTGGAAGGCAGAGGATTAGGGCGGGGGGGGGGGCAGAGGTTTAGTGAGGGGTTATGGTTGAGAGTTTGGGGCATGGGGGATGGGGGTGGGGGCAGGCGTGTGTGTTGTGTTTGTGGAACTTAGAGAAATGCTCGAAGTAAGACAAGACAACCAATTCGACCGCAGACAGTGTGTGTGTGTGTGTGTGTGTGTGCTGCTCAGTAGGCCGGGCAGCTCCACCACCACTGTTTTCATCTCCCCTCCCCTCCCACACTGCCCACTCCCCCACGCCATTATCGCCGGGCGCATCAATGCAGCCAGTGTAATTGGAATGATCAAACTCTGTTTTCCAATAATGTGGACACTATCATCACCTCTAATGAAGTGGACGGTGGCTGCCGGATCTGGCTGAAACCGCATCTGTGGCAAGCGGGGAAAGAATACACCTGGCCCGAGTCCTAAACCGCCGCACTGTTCCCCCGAGCGGCTCGCTACTTGTGATCGCGCCCCGGTATGGACTGCGTTGCCGCGGGCGCCGCACGTGGCCCTTATCCAGATGAGCCGACACATTCGTAGTCTTTGTCCTCCTGCGTCACGGACGCTTCCAGAAGGCCGGTTTGTGTTTCATCTCCGCGTGACATCGGCGGGGAACGACGACACATACACGACCGGGATGTGTTTGGACACAGGTGGCGACGTGTTAAACGACCCGGCGCGTGAGAAGAATGGAGAGTCGCGTGGCGGTGACAGAGAGCTGTACTAGATGGCGCTACGTGTCGTACAATTCAGCGGGGCGTGGGATGATGTTTTTAGGGCCGTCTTCACTTTCCTCTGTGTATTCATGGTTGGATCTGTGACAGTGCAGGTACCATGGTTATGTTACGGGAAGGTCTTTTTATCTCTCTGTGCTCTGGTATCAGTGGCTCATAGGCTTTTCATCCAATCCTTCTTTCCAGCCACACACACACACACACACACACACAACTCCATTTGTAGCGTCAACTGTCAGAGAGAGCAGCTTGTTAACTGCTCCACTCCAACAGGCTTCAGTAGCGAAGGCATGGAGGCTTTGCGCTCTCTGGCTGCACACTGCACTGGCAAACACTCTAATGGCAATCACAGCCAGACAGACTGAACCCGGCCAGAGAGTGGGAGGGAGGGGGAGGGAGGGAGGGAGTGATGCTGGGTGAGAGGGAAGGAGGCCAGGGTGTGTAGAGAGGGCTAAGGTAGGGAGGTAAAGCCAAAAGGGTGGACATCCACCGAGAGTTAAAGGCTGAAATGGACTGGCTCATAGAAGCGTTCATGACCTGTTCCATTAAAATTCCACACGTTTCTGCTTGTCCACCCATCAAAATGTTGGGGCATGGGAGGGGGTTGAAGTGTGTGTGTGTGTTTTTGCAGGCCTCTGTGAGTAGTTAAATATGAAGGAAACTCCAGGGTTAGCGTGGATTGCTACACTCCCAATGCTGACTTAGTGGGTAGCGTCTTACCATTTTACCATCATTCCAGAGTGCGTCTTCATTAATAGTGCTTTGCAGTGATCACATGGGATTTGCATAAAAATAACATAATGGTGTGGTCCAGGGCAGCATACTGTATATTTGAGATGAATGATTTAAATAACTTATCTTGGGTTCTAAGCTGTCCTGCTACTTCAGGGGATGTGTGGGTTACAGAACGCTTCGGGGCAACTAGACTTCTATTTCAGTTTGTGTCTGCGTTAGGTAGTTAATGTATGTCGACCCGAAATAAAGTGAGACGAAAACAACAATACCTTTGAGAAAATTGCACTTCATCCATGAAACAGCGGCCAATTTAAGAAAAGCATCAAATCCAGTTAATGTCGGTTTGTTCAATATACATTAATCGGCGTGGTTTACACGGCTATTGAAGTAATACCTTGGCCCATCTGCAAATAGGGCAATACAATAGAGACAAACGTAGGAAATTATACTGTAACAGGCTTATTCTCACTAGCAGTTTACTCTCAAGAGAGCCAGGAATGGGCTTGATATTCATCATTCATGAATAGGAATAATAGTTATTTTGAGCTTCCTGCAGCACTAACAAACAAAAAGGTTAGCGAGAAGAGAATTAGAGACTCTTATTGAGAGAAAGGAATTCATTGTCACTGACACCATTCCCTCCAGTGCAATATCTTAAAACCATAACCAACTGCAATGGTTAAGTCCAGTGGTTCCCAGAATGGTACTTGGTGTATAGATGGACATAGATGGACAGAATACACTGAATTTACACAAAGTTGGTATTCAAACATATATACAATGGGTGGTAAGCATATTAGATAATGGGATATGAGTGGTGAGATTACAATTTACACCTGGATCAGGGCATTACTGAGCACCTGGACAGGCTGTGACACTACTTGGTGGCCTCCTGGAGGTTCTCAATTGCATTCATGTCTGGGGAAAGTGAGGGCCAGTCAATGGCATCACTGCCTTCGTCATCCAGGAACAGCCTACACACTCTGGCCACATGAGGCTGGCCATTGTCCTGAACTAGGAGGAACCCAGGGCCCACTGAAGCAGCGTATTCAGGGTACCGTTGGCTAGCACGAGGTCTGAGCGACCCTCCAAGGATACGCTTCCCCAGACCATCCCTGACCCTTCACCAAACCGGTCATGCTGGATGATGTTGCAGGCAGCATAACGTTCATCACGGAGTCTTTAGACTCACATCTGTCACATGTGGTCAGTGTGAACCTGCTCTCATCAACGAAGAGAACGAGGCGATGATGGACCGGACATTTCTGGTGTTCTCTGGCAAATTCCAGTCGAGCTGCACGGTGCTGGGTTGTGAGCACAGGTCCCACTAGAGGACGTCAGGCCCTTATGCCACCTTCATGGAGTCTGTTTCTGACAGGTTGGTCAGAAACATGCACACCAGTAGCCTGCTGGACGTTATTTTGTTGGGCTCTGGCAGTGCTCCTCCTGTTTCTTCTCGCACAAAGGAGCAGATACTGGTCCTGGTGCTGGGTTCAGGACCTTCTATGGCCCTGTCCAACTCTCCTTCTGTAATGGCCCATTTCCTGGTGTCTCCTCCATGCTGATGAGAACTGTAGTGGGTGACTGCCACTGTGATGATTACATGTTCCCTAAATTGTTTTAAGCAGTGTAGAAGCAAGGAGATGAGTTTAATTTAATTACCAGTGAACTGTTAGAATCTGGTCATGAGATCAGCAAAGGAATGTAGTTCACTATTTCGGGAAATAGGCAACTACTTAGGGAATAGGCTGCCAATTAGGGAATAGAGTTTCAATTAGGGAATATTATGTCATTTAGGGAATGTTGTGGATGTTGTGGTCAGTTAACCATGTCTTTGTGGATGTTGTGGTCAGTTAACCATGCCTTTGGGGATGTTGTGGTCAGTTAACCATGTCTTTGTGGATGTAGTCAGTTAACCATGTCTTTGTGGATGTGGTCAGTAAACCATGTCTTTGTGGATGTGGTCAGTTAACCATGTCTTTGTGGATGTGGTCAGTTAACCATGTCTTTGTGAATGTGGTCATTTAACCATGTCTTTGAGGATGTGGTCAGTTAACAGTGTCTTTGTGGTTTCTGTGGTCAGTTAACAGTGTCTTTGTGGATGCTGTGGTCAGTTAACCATGTCTTTATGGATGCTGTGGTCAGTTAACCATGACTTTGTGGATGTGGATGTTGTGGTCAGTTATCCATGCCTTTGTGGATGTTGTGTTCAGTTAACCATGTCTTGGTGAATGTGGTCAGTTAACCATGTCTTTGTAAATGTGGTCAGTTAACCATGTCTTTGTGAATGTGGTCAGTTAACCATGTCTTTGTGGATGTGGTCAATTAACCATGTCTTTGTGGATGTGGTCAGTTAACCATGTCTTTGTGGATGGATCAACTAGTGGAAGCGAAGTAGACCCATAATATCTACTATCCAGCGCCACACTATATGCACAGTGTAAGTCTCTTGCACAAAATCGCCAAAAGCTGATATCATTATGTTGTGAAGAGTACTCTCAACATGAATGGAAATCCGTTCATAAGGGAAACAATGGCGCACACATTTGCAGCTCACAATTGCACAGTTGGTACTGTTCACGCTGTACAAAGCCCCGGTGGTGTGTCTAAGTTGAGTGGTTGCTAATTAACTCTAAAAAAATGCACCCACGCAAGAATAGCTCTGTAACTAACTACAGTGAGAGGTTGAGAGGGTTTCCTATGTTTGTCTACAGACACTGCATGGGAGAGGGAGAAGGAAAACGTGACAACGGAATAGCAGCAAGGGCTATCTGTTAACGAAGGGAAATTGTGTGATCCAGTTTGAGCCCAGAACACTCTAAATGCAGGGTCTTCTCTTCACCCTACTCTCTTCAGTAATTGATGATGCACCTGAGTGTGCTCGTGAATGCTGTTGAGAAAAAAGTTGGATAACAAACTAAACGAATATGGAACAACTCCCCTGGGTGATGAGCATTCTTTTACAGACAACAGTGAGCTCTAATAAATGGGTGTTGGAAGACGTAATGAATAAATGGTTTCTAATAATGTGAGTTTTTTTCAGTTCCATTTGCTATTATTTTCTAACAGGTCGGAACTGAGCAAAACCAGCAGGAGGAAATGGCCCTAATTACTATAAACAGGCTAGTGATGTTTGGTGGGCAGTGATGGTTTTCACCCAGAACATAGGGTTACCTTTTGGAGTTCTCATTTGGTACAGCTCTGTGTGGGTTTTGCACTAACCAATTCACGCAAGTACACCTTTTATTTTGGATTCTGTATGTCTACTCGTCTTTACACTGAGTAAAGCGGTTCAGGCTGTTTTTGGCCGATCCTTGTTAATAAGACTGATGAGAATCAGATCATTCTTTTTGAATAATTTTTATGACTGATTTTTTTTCCGAAAGCGCAGTAGGCCAAATTCCAACTCAAGCTGCTCCAGGACATGTACAATGCAGGCTGCATCTTAGATCACTGGATCACCCTAGGCCACCGGTATAGATTGAGTTATATTGAATTCCAAGGTGCATTTACAATTGCATTGATTTCATTCCTTGTATGTCTCGAGGCTGAATGTAGCACTTGGGAAAAAGCTTGGTAGAAACTTTCTATGTGGATGAGCGGATTTCCTCTAAGGGGTTGTTTGGCTCTGCTAAAGACACCTAGCAAGAAGTGAGAAAAGTTGAGTGTTCCAGGCCTCCCCGGATGCTCATTTTGGCAGTCCCTCTGTTTTCAATCACAGACAACAGTTAACATCCAAACATTTTGTCTCACCCTGGATTTCTTCATGTTCTCAAGTGTCACCTTCAGAATATGTGAGTCTAATAGAACACATTTTCTACACAGGTGGACACTCGTTTGTCATTAATGGTGGATTTAGAAAAAGAGAAGGAAGTGTAACTGATCTTTGCCACTCCAAAAGGAGGTACGCGGCTCTATCAGATGGCAGGCTTGGCTGTTTGTAGTGACCAAGGACACATGCTCTGTATCGACATGATAAGTGAGACTGGTGTCAAACTTGGGTTCTATCATTTTGATTTCGGTCCTGTGACCTTTAAGGGTATGAATATGTCATCTGTGGTCCAATAAGGCTGGCATGGAGCTATTTCCTGATCCCCGTAAAGGGCAGGTCACTATGTCCTAATCTTTAATGGCGGGTCCTCAGCGACAACGGGTACCTCAAAGTGTAGAAGATCAAAAGCGAATAGCATCCCATTGATTGGTTCACTGCACCATCAGTCCATTCCATAGCTCTACCTTTCGAGTTCCTGTCTGTCCATTCGGTCACCTCCTCTCGCCTTTGATTTGCTTGGGGACCAGGGTGTTGAAACTTTTGGACCGTTTGCTTCTGAAGTCAAGAGAGCAGACAGCGTGCACCTCAAGCTACTCTTCAGTCATTGGGGTTAATGGTAAACCAGATGTCGGACTCTAAGCTAGCAATTTGTTTTCTCGCGCCGCAGCATCACTTATCGGAAACTTAATGGAGAGGTTTCCTCTGCTAAGCCCAGTTCGGACGAGGCATTTGTGCATTTCCTCACCTGTCTACTGGGCCGGTGCTATCCAGGTGCAGCCCTACGAGTGTAGAGTGCAACGTGCGACGTCAACGATTTTGGCTAATGGGCCGGAATGTCCTGTAGGCAGGGGTTGGGGCATATCAACAGGTCCTGATATCTCCATCTGTTCAAAGTGGCCAGCTGCAAACCTCTACTGCCGCATGCATTGAAGGCGACATCTGCTACGTTATATCAACCTTGGTTTCCCAAAAGTGGAGGTGATGGACAGGGCCTTCAAAGACAAGAGATCTTAACGCATCACAAAGAAACATGGATTGTTTGCCTGATTTTCACTACGGGAATCGGGTTTGCTTGACTAGAAGCATCAGTGGCCTCGGCTCTTCTTAATTCTGGTTGGGCATGTCGACTGCCTTCAGCCCAAGCAGAACAGGGTGAGAGTAAGAGGCTAGTCGTTTATCCTTGCAACCTGAGAGAATGTGGATTGCTGTTGTCATCCTCACGGTGAGAATTGTAATCGGTTGGCCTCCATATACTCTCAAATAAAAGCGTCCTACACGTTGATCTGTCTTCAGCTAGTCATATTGGGGAGTTACACATGCTGTTGTGAACCACACGTGCTTTGAATTCCCTCTGGGCGCCTAATTCAGTCTTCGGGCCTCAGGTGATGCCATGCTGGTTTCTGGCTTTTAACTTCCACTGTGCGTCATGCTCGGGCATTGAACATGTACAGTGTGTGAACCCAGACCCGTGGGCTCCACTTGTGTGACACCCACTTAATTAATTTTTTGTCAACTTGTAGTAGACAAATGTCAAATGTGTTCCCTTAGGAATGGAATAATGGAACAAATCCGTGTTGGCTCGCACTGGCTGTGCATGTGGAATAGCGGTGCTGGAACGAGGAATTGAAGATTGTTCTTCAGAGACCGTCAGCTATTTCCTAAACCTAACAGTTTTACCTTTTTGGGAGGTTTTATTAATTCATCACATGTTCCAATATCCAAACCTTATTCTTGCGCTAAATACCTCTACAGCCGCGGCCTGTCGTTCAGGTGAGTTGGAACGCCAATCTCCCTCTCTCGCTTAGTCTCGTTCTTTTCTCACAGTCTCAATCCTCCTCTCCCTCGCTTGATCTGTGGATTGAAAAGCAGGAAAGCAATTCCTTGGTGCTGACAGCCATCCGCTCTTCTGAGGAGGAGGAATCACACTTTGTAATGGGGCATTTTCTCAGAGAGAGTTCAGTGAAAAGGAAGAGAAATGTCTAGAAATGAGGCTGCGGGAGTATGATGGTGATGGGAGTCTTTGGGCTTCCCAGACGGTGAACCATTTAATAAATGGGTCTACGCGACTATGGTCAAAAGTACTTTATTACAGTATAAGGAATAGGCAACCATTTGGGACTCCCAGGAAATAATGTGTTTGATGCTTTTTTTTAAATGGTCCCTCACATTATCATGTTTTTGGAAGAACAAAAATAAATCTGGATTTTTTCCTGTTTCATTTCTTGTTTAGGGCTTTTTGGAAATGTCTGTCTTGAATGTAAGTTATTCGTACTTCATCTTGAGGCAGCACACGTCACTGTTGAGGTTGACTGAAGGGGTTTGATGGTTCATAGGTTAATTTTGGTACCATAAATTGGGTTATGGATTTTTTTTTTAATCATTAAATGATAAGGTAGTTTAGGTTATGTAGAGGGATGGAATTTTTGGTCACCAACAAAACAAATGCTATTAAGAGACCAGAGACATAAATGAAGTTCAATAATGTATTGAGATGTCTTTTTCTTATCAAAGGTCACCTAAATAAGACCGGAGTGCAAAAGGAGAAAAAAATCTTCAGGTCGCAGATTATGTAAAATAAACAAAAAGGGTCAGAACCGACCTAGGAACCAGACCAATCTGGCTAGTCCTACACGGCACATTGTCTCATTCTAAATGTGCAGGACAAATGAAGTTTGTATGATCCAGGTAAATCGGAGAACAACCAAGAACACAAGCAGCCAATGTTGCATGATACAAGCAACAGAAACAATGACAGACAAGAAACACTAGGGCGGGTCAAACTTAAATAGGGTCAAGACAAGGGGACAAACTAGATACGGGTGAAAGCAACACACTAATGAGACTAAACCGAACAAAGAGAGAAACTGGAACAGGACATAGATATGTAATGACTGGGACGACATTTGTCGCGGCCGGCTGTTACATACAAGGCAATCAGCAAGGAGGTTAACACTAGTCAAGTCAAGTATTTCAGAGTGTTGTTGGCTGGATTTCTTCATTTGGTGTCAAGACTGCTCCCCTCCAAATAAGCTCTAAAGTTTGCTCAAAGCTCTTGAGTTCTGGGCCTGAAGATAATTAAATAGGTCAGAGACAAGAAGGTAGTTAATGACAACAGGTGAAATGAATTATCTATGACCTATTCACCCCTCAGACCGGGTTCCTCCTGGGTCCTTGAGTCGCCAGGATTCAGTCCCCTCTCAGTTGTATTAATTTTGCAGATATTAAATAACTTGAGGTATTTGGATATGCCTATCAAAGAGTTAAACATTATCTCTTAACACAAATATTTATATTAAAATAACTTGCTGTTGTACATTAAAGACCCCAGGTGAGAATAGAAGAATTCGCTTTATTTTAAGCCGCTTCAGAAAGAGGGCATAACTTGGTTCGTTTCGTTTTAAAAATAGCTCCCGTGCCTGGAAAGGCTGGAGACCCCAGCTCCACGCAATGGATTAACGGCTGTATAAATCAAGCAAGGCAATCAACCTATCTGAAAGGGACATGCGTCTGTTCACTTTTGTATCTGTTTCCATGGTTTCGTAATCAGGGTTAGGTACGTCGTGCACGCTGACTAAAGTATAGTTTGAAGTTGTTTAATGTGTGTTGCATATTATCATAATAGAGAACGATGAATTGCTTAATACTATAAAGTCCCTGTAGGGGAAATGTATTTAGCGCCTCTGGGAAAAGCGCAGATAATCAACATGTGACCATTAAATAATTACTATCCAAGTTTACTGAAGAAATCACCTGCTGTAAACAAAAGTGTGTCATCACAAAAAAGCAGCGGTACAGTTTAATGCTTCAGTGAGAGGACATCAACAAGTTCGTGAAACAGTTATATATTTAGTTGGTTTGGATCTACTATACAAAAGTAGTTCAAGCCTATACCATATACTTATATGACCATATGTATGCACAATGAATTTTGATTGAAGTTCAAATGTAAAAATCTCCTTACTACAACATGTGAACCCATATAACGACTAAGAAAACGTGATTTGGAGAAACAAAATATACTTCAACTAGCTAAAGGAACACTAATATTTCTTTTTCTCATAATTTTACAAAATGTCCCTCCCCTGCCAACTTCGAATTACCGCCCTGCAACATCCCTGCAGCGGGTTTGTGACGTTTGCTCCTCCCTAGCTCGGCTGGTCCCCGCCCGTAAGTCGAGGCCAGGAATCAAATACATGTTCACAACGACACTAAATTATTTTCCTGTTTCACAAATGCATGCTGAGACATACATCCAACAAATAACTAGAAACAAGAAAATTCTTGCGTAATTGAAAAGTTTCTCTACCCGAGACATCCATGTTCACCAACGCAGTTCTGCATACGAACATTTTTCCATGTCATTTTTATGCCACGCGAAAATAATTTATCATTGGTAGAAAAAAGGGTTTAAAAAACGCATGGTCTTTCTGGGGTTAAAAAGCTTTTTTTTGTGTGTGTGTCATTGACTGGCAAGGGACAAGAGGGTGGTGTGTGTACAACCAGCCGTATGTGCTACTGCTTCAGCGGAGTTGTTTTCCTTATCTGTAAGATGCATAGTGTACAGCCAAGGGCAACGACGCACGATATCGGGGTGGAGGAATGTGTCTCTGCGCCTGTCGCTGAGAATTGTGGACACCTGCTGTTTGACAGAGCGCCGGGCCATCTATAACACGAGTTGGTTGATGTCCTCTCACTGAAGCATTCAACTGAACCGCTGCTTTTTTGTGATAACACACTTTTGTTTACAGCAGGTGATTTCATCAGTGAACTCTGATGTTTCATGGATAGTAAATAATTAATGGGCACACTTTGACTATTTGCACTTTTTCCAGGGGCAAGCTCAATAATTTTGTCAAAAATACTTTTTGTTCAGATTTGGTGGTAGTAAGGAGTTTGGGAATCCAGGCAAACTCAATCGTTTTTCACTCTCTAGAAAATCTCCTGTCATTCTACAGTTTTTTGTAATTATTGCGTTTTCTATTGCTTTCACTGATGTGGGGTGTAAGAATCATTATAAAAACAGCAATCCCGAATTCCATAAAAACTCAGAACATTTTAAAAACATGTTGCCGGATTAAGAATAAAAGGTATATCAGGGAAACACCTTTATGATCTACAATTCAAATCTCAATAACAACCTTATTAGTTAGCAAACCCAAGTGGCACTCTTCATCTTAAACACATCCATTAGTTGAGTCTCACTTTTTGGAAAATTAGCGAATTAATTCTAATACCCAGAGAATCACAGAACCCCTCCATATCTGCCTACTATTTTTACCCAATAAATGCGTGTGCCAAAATTTGGTAAGAGGGTGCTCAGTATTCCGCACTTACAGCATCAATATTTAATTCATTAGGACTGCAATTATACATGATGATAGGAAGCTTTTAGAAAGAGATGGAGGGGAAGACGTTGCGTACTGAGAGGAATAGTTATCAGATTCTCTCGTTCTTTCTCTCTCCTGCAGAGTTCAGCTGCTAGGAGAGGGAGGTTTCCCAATCACGGATGATATAATCAACACAAATGAACTCAACATTGCCTCTTCATAGAGAAAAACCAAACCGGAAACCTCAAATAGTATTACCACTCTCTCCAGGGCCGTCTCTTAACATTTGGGGAGGGCCTTACTTGAGGGGAAAATAAATACTGCTCCCTTGGTGGCAGAGAGAAAAATATATGCTTTAAAATTAATCGTATTCACTGTAATTTGACACACTTTGTGATTAGTTTTATTATGATATGGATTTTTTTGCGATATCGTAGATGCTTTTTTCCAAAATGACTGAATAGATCAATAGGGGTGAAATGCCTTGCTATAAGGCCCACACGTCATAAGGTGTTTCACTCTGATGATTTGGAGATTCGAAGCACCAACCTTTTGGAAACTGGTCTAATGTTCTGACCTAACAAAATCAATGAGGTCTCCTGGAGACCAGAGCCCCGGGCACATGCCCTGCTTTTCCTGGTCGGTGTTTGGCCATGATTGCTACTACATCTACTATTGAGTTTCACAAGCTGGCTAGAATAACTAGGAATTGATAAAAAGACTTGGCTTATTTTCTTCTATTTGAGTGACTGCCATGACATGATAAACACTGCTGATGCACAACAGCAAGCAGAAACAGCACTTGGTGTATTCTATCAATTTAGGTGACAATAACTGAGGTTTTCATCAAGTGAAAAAATAAGAGAATCGTGTAGCCAGCAATGTTTTTATCTGTCCTGAACAAGTCCTCAGGCATAATATGTTTTGACTGAGACGGGAGTTGAACACGGGACCTGTTCTGTAATCTGTGTCTCTAACCACTATGCTATTTAGCAAGTGTTTAGTCAGTCAGTCAGTCAGTCAGTCATGCTAGCTCGTCAAGATCAGCGGTCGTCACAATTGAGCGTGCCACTGGGGGATGAGGACTGGATAAGAGAGTGTGATTGGGCGATGTGACACTGTAGAGGCCCCCTCTAACTTAGAGGTAGAGTTTTCCTCAGCCTGTGTGAACAAGAAGCCACCCTGGGTAAAGTAGGAGCCTGGACAAGGGAATGGGGGTGCACAGAATGTCCTTCCTGATTCCTCCAGGCTCCTCTCCTGTGGTGACACTACAGAGAGGGATCCAGGATAGTTCCAGGAAATGTGATTGAAATTTGTCACACAAGTGCATACGCACCGATCTATACACGCACCGACCTATACAAGCACCGACCTATACAAGCACCGA
>JACXGJ010010378.1:0-22191 GCA_016801105.1 Esox niger
CACACCCACACCCACACCCACACCCACACCCACACCCACACCCACACCCACACCCAAAACCCAGTATACATGAGCATTTGTTCACACTGTTCAGCTCGGTCATTCAGGGTTTGCCATCAATCAAGCATCACTCGCTCTGTGTGTGACAGCGCTCACTACTCTACCAACTATTGTGTCACTGCCACACACACGCCCTGCCCACCCCACCCGAGTGTGAGCTGGGATCGCGGTGGACGAAGAGAGAGCGAGAGAAAGGTGGATGGAGAGAACTCAGAGAGAGGAAGATGTGAATATTTGCAGCCCGGGAGAAAGAAAGGAGGCGGCCGTTGCCGGGTCAAGCGATGGGAGAGGCAGATAGAGCTGGTTCTGATCCAGACTCACTCTCTGGCTGTTTCTCGTTCGGAGTGATGGAGCGCACGAAGTCCTGTGGGGTCATGTACACCTCAGCATCTCCCTGCTCACTGATGATCTTCAGCGTGGCGAAGTAACGGAAGATCTTGTCAGGAGTGGAGTAGGCCCTTATCCTGTTCTCATACTCCATCACCTGGGAGAGGGAGGGAGAGAGGGATTGGTGTTTAGTAGGAATGGAGGGAAAGAGAGAAGGAGAGGAGAACAATTGAAGACACAGACAGAGGGAAGATACCATCAGGGCTCCTACTGTAGATATCTAAGTCTCACGGGGATTATCTCCACAGGGTTGTTGGCCAGACGGTGTGTCTGTGGCCGACGGGGCAGAGACAGTCCAGACAGATGAGATTAGTCAACACACTCCTCACTAGCATCACTGAACAGGCCACTAAAACCAAGAGGTTGGACAGGTTCAAGACGCCGGAGATCCATCGCTCCTGGACAACGACCCCGTTGAGCAGAAAAGAAGAACAAGGGCAGCTGGTCCAGAGCAAAGCAAACGGTATTGTGCCCAGTATTTACGCACAGCAACCCACAATATTCAAGTGAAAAAAACCTAAAAAGGTATTCTGAAAATGTAATAAAATGAAAACCGTAACATTACATTTTGAAATGTTATCAAATGACTTCCTACACCCACTGTGAATTACACGCCTGTCAATCACTCCTGGCTCCAAGTTGAAGAGAGAATGACAACGTCATAATAGGGTCTTGTCTGAAATAATATCAGTTCAGGACGTGTAATGCAACCAGGTCTCTTGTCAATCCCCGGGTTCAGAACAAAGGTTGGGAAACAGAGCAATGGGTTGCCAGGTATCCTGGTGGGAAACCGTAACTTAAGACCGATTCGCTGAGCAGGGATGAAGAGAACTCTGGTCGCAGTGTCATCTCTTCACCAGGAAGGACCGTTAGAAATGCACAAGCCAAATGGAACTTGGGCACAAACGGACAAACATCCACTTTGCTGTTTCCCTAAGCCATGATTACATGGACCTCTGCCACCCTGGAAAACTCGAGCTGGCATGTACTTTGGGAAAAGCGTGGTAGGGTTTTATAATGTGTATGTCAATTCATAATTGTTGTGTTGCGCTTACCAAACTGAAGCACCAATCCTCTCTATCTGTAGTGGTTTATTTGCTTGGTTGCTTCCAATAAACATAATAAAAGATAAAACAAAACAAACTGAAAGGACACGCTTATTGAAAATGTACTGCATGCTGTATCGTAGTATTATGGGGTTGAGAAAAATAACATTAAAGCATAGTTGTCTGGCTTTTATCATTTGGATGCTCTGGATGAGGGTCACTCTGGATGAGGGTCACTCGGGATGAGTGACCCACCTACATGTCTGTGTAGAGGTGTAGCCTACATTTGATTTATGTTGTTCTATGCGTGTTGTATTTTAAATCTAGTTTGGACTCCAGGAGAGGTACAGTCTGCCCTCCCAGTGTCTAATGTGGAACTTAATGAAATGCTAACCTTTGCTCTGAGCTTTAAACTCTAATTTGTCTTCATTAATTAAAAAAGCAAACAAAAAAAAGGTTTTACATTTATTTTAGCAGGTAAGCCAAATCGAGAACCAATTCCCACTTGCAATAATGACCTGGCCGAGATAAAGATAAGTGGTGTCGTAAATGTGGTGGTATCTGCAGTAAAGTACGATGTGGTTACAGACCCGGTTGGTACAGATGTGCCCGGTCACCCCAGTGGAGGTGTGAACTCGAGAGGTAGGCCGATCATTTCACCGCTTCATCGTTGCTCAAAAGCTGCTTAAGTACGACACAGCTGAACAGCCTCGGTTGGCGCTTCAAACATGCGGTACTGATATCCGAGAATGCGGGCCGTGTTCTCAGGCTGACAGCACACGGGCTTCAAATGGCAGTCCAACATAACTCGAGAGCCCGGCAGCTGGTCAGGTACCGCTCTATTGCTGCCAGTCAGTTGCTGTAAGTTTACGTTGTTATATATAAACACAATATATATATTTTTTAATCTATATTTTTTCATTCTTACCGCACACATAGCTGTCGTGTGCCATGTAATAAGAATGTCATTGCTCAGAACGATGCAGCGTTATTCAAAGCATTTTATAAACAAAAAAAAGACAGTGTCGGGGTCCACTTTGAATTGTACATTTTGTTTGTGGGCCCAGAAAAAAAAACTATCTAAAATATCTGTGTCATAAACAGGAAGCTATTTTTGCCCCACTTGGTATTTTGAACCGGAGAGGATTAACCTCCATAACAGTGTGGTATTTAGGTGTGTGTGTGCGGAAGCAGTGCCAGCTTGAGCCTTTTAGGGGCCCTGAGCAAAAGGTTGGGGGGTTCCTAGCAGTCAGAGGCCCCCCTAGTGGTTGGGGTGATTTACACCTGGAGTCAGAATGTGATTTTACCACCTTCATATACACATTTTCTTCACCGATGATGGGTTAGGGTGAATATCCTGATTATATGCCTTTAAACCTACACTGGGGACTGAAACGGTTTACTCTTCTAAAAAGGAGCGGTGAGTTGAGACCAGCTTTTGTCTGTTTGTGCATAAATGTCTGGGGACAAGCCTTCGGTAAGCCTGCTCGCACGCTCTCCTTTCTCTCGGTCACACAATAACAATAACCAAAAAACAAACTGCGTATGGAAATAACCTGTGTGGTTTGAATCAGACAGAGTTGGGTAACTGCTGGACGCACACAGTGTGGGATAATTCTACTCAGCTAGGTGGAGATGGGCTTTGAACCCATTGCCTAGGGTTCAGGGATTGACCCATCTACCTGATAAACTGCATGATATTACTAGGTTAAAACAACCACGTGTGTGAGATAAAAACAGCAGCTGGGTCTTTTATGTAATCCTGGAGTCATTTTGCATGTTATCACTATAAAAAATATATATATTTATATTCCCAATTATATTTGGGATTTTAGCATGGCAGACCTTTTCCACATACTTTTAGTGTTAAAGCGCCCCCCGGGAATGTTTTGGTCTCCGGAGATTAATTTGGCTGCCATTTATGAGCCATATACTGACGTGGTCAGACTCCACCAAAAACAACTTGCAAATCATCTCCACATAAAACTGTAAAGAATTAGTTGCTTTTTTTTTTATTAGGTATTTATTTTTTCTGCAGACGTTATATAAAATATTAAATATCCGACGATTTCACACACAAAAAAAGAGATCTGTGAACAGTAAAATAAATCCAGATATAAGTTTTTCAATAATAATAATAATAATAATAAAAATAATAATATCATCATCATCATCATTATTATTGATTTTTTTACAGATTCTTTATGTGGTTAATTTGGTTCACCAGCCAGTCCTGCACAACATGGCACTTCCATCAAGATCCTCTCCCATGTAAAACCTCTGAGCTGAGGACAGACAGGAGGGTCGGGTCTGCTGAGCTCTGCCGGACACTGGAGCTCAGCCAAGTCAGTCCCAACCAATTATCCTCAGAACATCACAGCAAACAATGGGGGCGGTTTTCTATGGGCATTTACATCACATCGCAGCCAATCCCTGCTCGATCCTTACAGTACAGGTTCCATTTTGGTCTGAGGCTATTAGGTTCATTTACAGAGCAACGTCATGTAGGGCGCACTTCTAACATGTTTTGGAACGCCCTCCCCTTGTATGAATGCTATTATTTAAATCCCCATTCCTTTGCCTATACACTAAACAAACAGGTCGCAAGTCAATTGAACTCGTGGTGTCTTCAAAGCTGGGTGGCAGTCAGGGGATGCGCCAAACCCATCTTTACAGGGTAATCATATGTGTTTTCATCACAGCAGATTCTATTCATTCATTTTCAGAGTGCATTGCTGTTCCTTTATGCATTCACACATTGTTTATCCTAAAGAAATGTATCAGACGGCTTAAATTGCACATGATCCAAGTTGACAGAAGATATACAAGCAGATCGATAGCGAGAGCAACAATATCTGGCCAATTAGGGATCCAAACAACATGCTGTGGAAACAGATAGAGAAGGTTGTGTCATTAGACAAATGAGCACCAGATCTGCACAAATAATGAACCCGGCCAAGCCAGGCTGTTAGATTTGTTCCTCGCCCCTTGACTTATGCAGGCCGGCCATTGGATGCAGGCCGGCCATTGGATGCAGGCCGGCCATTGGATGCCACACACACTACAGTTGCATGGAGGCAGAAAATACTAAGCAAACCAGGAGGGATCTTGCAGCTTTGAACAGTCAGGGTCGCTCACTCTCCGAGGCAAGAGACAATCCAGACCAACTGATCCCTCACAAAACTTCCAGACCCCGAGGGGTCACCTCCGGACCCCGAGGGGTCACCTCCGGACCCCGAGGGGCCACCTCCGGACCCCGAGGGGTCACCTCCGGACCCCGAGGGGTCACCTCCGGACCCCGAGGGGCCACCTCCGGACCCCGAGGGGTCACCTCCGGACCCCGAGGGGCCACCTCCGGACCCCGAGGGGCCACCTCCGGACCCCGAGGGGTCACCTCCGGACCCCGAGGGGCCACCTCCGGACCCCGAGGGGCCACCTCCGGACCCCGAGGGGCCACCTCCGGACCCCGAGTTCCACCCCTACCCACACTGCCTTTACCAGACTTCTCTTTGCTGTTCAGAGCCCCACCTGTAGCATCAGCATCATAGCAACGCCTCCAGAGTAGGCCAGAAAGTTCCAGAACCTTCCGGAGGCAGAAGGCATGGCCTAAGGTCAAGCACCATTTCATTGGGACCTTAACAAGGGAGATAAAATGGGCTTCGGATGAGCAGGCGAGGGGTCAGCCGGAAGGGAATCCAGGAAGGTACATGGCAGAAGATGCAGGAGGAGGACGTGAAGTAATTGTACATGCTACACCGCAAAGCTAAAGAGAGTTATTACATCTATTGTACCCATTTGTTATTTGCATAAAATTATGCCCACATGACGCTGCATTTATCAAGATCAAAACTTCCTTCCTGGCAGAAGCACAATGAAAGGGACACATTCAGAACGAAAGAACATAACATTGAAAAATCTATGTTTTTCAGAGCTTCATTAATGTGTAGTATGTTTTCAGCTCTCTATTTTTGTTCATACTTGTTGTGGTAAATAATCAGCACTAGAGACAATTAAAACTCCTCAACATTTGAGCAGGTTCCATGGTGGAGCCCGGCGCTCCGTTATCTTCATTCGCTCTACAGCAGTGTCTCTTTTTTAATATTGTGTCCTAATTATTATTTGCATCATAAAGCCAGCTGCATCTCGTCTCATGTTGCCATGACGCCTGCAGAAACAGAACGGTGGAATCCTGCGTCAGGCGGAGAAAATCAAAGGTAAAGTCGCAGAAAAACATTCTGACCTACAGTCATTTATGAGAACAGTCACTCTGACCTCAGGGCCAGAACTTCGAGCTGAAACAGGCGAAGCAAGCAGTTTCTGTCAGAACATGTAGATTTAGCTTAGGTACTGACCCGCTTTGCTTGGTATCCAGTTCTGTCAGCAGCTAGCGACAGACAGACTGAAGTGGCGTGACAAAAAAGCTATGGTTCACAATATTAAACGTCAAAATATATTTCTTCCTTAGATCACTGACCTGGGAATGAACAGCCATCTTTGACTGACCACAGTCAAGCCCAATCCTTAAGAAGGCAGAAGAAAGTGTCAACACAGCATAGCGAGTCCTGAACACATAATCCAGCTGGAAGGAGGCAGGAAGCAATCCAGTCTGCCGCTGTTCATAGGACAGAACAACACCACTATCCAATAATGGCTCCCTAGAACACTACTTTGGATCAAAACCCTCCAGGCGCCGGTCCAAACAGCGCACTAGATAGTGAATAGAGTGTAATTTCAGACCACAGCACAGCACGGCAGCAAAATGAGCTTTTATTTCCTCTAAGACTTTAAACAAACAGCATTTCAGGACCCACCAGAGGCTATTAAAAAGACTGATACATTCAATCTGGTCTGTCACAAGGGAGGGGCGCTGGCAAAGACAAGCCAATCAGATCAGGGACAGACAGTCAAGGACACACGACTGAGGAGATTCACCACACACAGGGTCTCTCCCCAAACCACACACAGGCAGGGTCTCTCCCCAAACCACACACAGGCAGGGTCTCTCCCCCACCACACACAGGCAGGGTCTCTCCCCAAACCACACACAGGCAGGGTCTCTCCCCAAACCACACACAGGCAGGGTCTCTCCACTACACACAGGCAGGGTCTCTCCTCCACCACACACAGGCAGGGTCTCTCCTCCACCACACACAGGCAGGGTCTCTCCTCCACCACACACAGGCAGGGTCTCTCCTCCACCACACACAGGCAGGGTCTCTCCTCCACTACACACAGGCAGGGTCTCTCCTCCACTACACACAGGCAGGGTCTCTCCTCCACAAACAAGATCGATCAACATCAGATATCATATGAAGACTGCTGTATTCACACACACAGGCAAGATCTCTCCCAAACACACAAGACAGATCAACATCAGATATCAAGTATAGACTGCTGTATTCTGTTGTGAGTACTAGAGACATTTTATAGATAATC
The DNA here is from genome assembly GCA_016801105.1 of Esox niger. NCBI lineage: Eukaryota > Metazoa > Chordata > Actinopteri > Esociformes > Esocidae > Esox > Esox niger. The sequence continues at coordinate 6,930 of JACXGJ010010378.1, forward strand.
CTCTGACGTCCCATTCCAGTGAAACACTCATATGAACACCGCAGTATTCACAGCCACGCCGCAGTATTCACAGCCACGCCGCAGTATTCACAGCCACGCCGCAGTATTCACAGCCACGCCGCAGTATTCACAGCCACGCCGCAGTATTCACAGCCACGCCGCAGTATTCACAGCCACGCCGCAGTATTCACAGCCACGCCGCAGTATTCACAGCCACGCCGCAGTATTCACAGCCACGCCGCAGTATTCACATGATAATCTCGTTATCATGGCACCTGTCAGTGGGTGGGATATACAGTCCCCTCCAAATGTATTGGAACGGCAAGGCAGATTCTTTTGTTTTTGTTGTTCACTGAAGACATATGGGTTTGAGATCAAAAGATGAGTATGAGACAAGAGTTCAGGATTTCAGCTTTTATTTCCTGGTATTCACCTCTAGATGTGTTAAATAACTTGGGACATGTAAACGTTTGTATTAGACCAAAGCATTTTTAGGTAAACATCCTGTCCTCAAAGTTGATGTGTTAGAAGCAGGAAAAATAGGCATGAGTAACGATCTGAGCAACTTTGACAGAGGGACAAATTGTGATGGCTAGATGACTGGGTCAGAGCATCTCCAAAACTGCAGCCCTTGTGCAATGGAAGATGGTGGCCTGGATTGATTAATCACATATTCGTTTACATCATGTGGATGGAAAGGGGGACCTACACAATATCATGAATGAGTTCAAGGTGTGGACTTGGCCTCCAAATTCCCCAGATCTCAACGCAATCGCGCATCTGTGGGATGTGCTGAACAAGCAGGTCCGATCCATGGAGGCCCCACCTCGCAACTTACAGAACTTAAAGGATCTGTGCCTTACGTCTTGGTACCAGATACCACAGCCCACCTTCAGAGGTCCAGTGGAGTACATGCCTGGACGGGTCAGGGCTGTTTTGGCGGCGAAAGGGGGACCGACACCATATCATGCAGGTGGTCCTAATGTAATGGCTGGTGGGTGTATGGACTGCTGTGTTCTGTTGTGTGTACGAGAGACTCTCCCAGACCACTGCTGCTGCCGCAACCATCCTTCTGCCTCTCAGTGTAACTCCCCTGCTCCTCCCATCTCCTCTCTCCAGCCCCCGTCTCCTCACTCCACTCTCCCTCTCCCCCTCTCCCTACCCCTCTCCCTCTCCGTCTCCCTGCACTTATCCCCTACCACTCAGCAAACAGTCCTGTTCCCAGTGTATCATCAGGCAGGTTGAGAAGTGGAGCCCATTATTGGAACCATACAACCTCTCCTCTCCAGATGTCAGAGTTGACTGGTTCTGGGTGTCTTTAATAAAGTACCCCAACAGTTCAGCCAACCATTGAGTTGATATAGATTTTTGAACAAACCAATACTCCAGCTGTTACATCAATTAAATCGTGTGAGCGCGCTACGCGCGTGGTGACTGAGCGAATCCCTGACTGGACTCAGGGTTTCTGGCAGTTTATTGATTACCTTGCGGTCTCTGAATCCTGATCGGATTTTCTTCTTCTTCCCCCCTTCCTCCTCGCCCTCCTCTCTGCTGCTGGCCTCCACTGAACTCTCAGGCACCGCCTCAGACTCCTCCTCCTTCGTCTCGGGATGATCGTCATGCTTGACAGACGGCCCGGCATCCGCGTATGCTCTGGAGCGGCGAAAGAAACGTGCGGATTAAACAAGGGCCCACTACGCTGCATTCGTTTGCAGGGCATTGCCACGGCAACGACAGATCAGTCACAAGACCTTCCAGAGTCAAGGGTCATCTGATCAATAAACAGACAAGAGAGAGCCTTGCAAAGCCGGCCAATCCCGTCGGCTTAAACCGAGCGTGACTTAGCTCAGCCCCCGCCAGGTTGATGTGTGACACTGTGTGGACGACTGCAGAGCCACGGTTTCCCCTTGAACAGCACAATGTCACAATGAGGCCCGGTTCCATTGCTTCCTATGATCGATTTGTTAACAAGACGGCACAAAATGGGAGTCGGCCACTAGATCACCACCATTATCATCATCATCATCATTCAGATAAATAACAGAACGTCAGGGTGGCGAAACGTCCAGTGAAGACACAACTCTCCATAGTAGACCTTCCAGAGCTCAGAAATGAGAGCGTAGATATATATTTAACAGAGCAGCACTACTCTTCTCATTAAGCCCCATAAATACTAAAGCCATTTCTAACTGAAGACAGGCAGTTTGGAACCAGGAGATAAATGTTAGCTAATAGTCGCCTCCCTGTCTGGGTAAAACTGGGGTCTAACACCATCAGATAATACCTCCAGATATTATAGTTGATAAACTGAGATAGGAAACATCAGATAATACCTCCAGATATTATAGTTGATAAACTGAGATAGGAAGACATCAACTAAATATATCTGGAGGTATTATCTGATGTCTCCTATCTCAGTTTATCAACTATAATATCTGGAGGTATTATCTGATAACTGAGATAGGAAAACATCAGATAATACCTCCATATATTATGGTTGATAACTGAGAATCTTTCAGCACAATGATAGTGACTAGTTTCACCGTTCTTTTCAATGGATTACTATTCTTTTTTAAGTAATCAAAGTTCTAAATATACTTCATAGGGAGTTTATGACTTGTTTGAGTTGACATCCCCATTAACTTTCTTGTGTTTTATTGTTCCTCATGAGTTTGAAAACATAATTTCCACTCAAATCCAACCACCAATTCTAAACTTTCAGGGGGATTTTTATAAATTTCGTAAATTAAATATTATATCTGATGAGATATAGATATACTTATATTGATATCCTCGCAGTGTGTGGTGTGTACCTTACCTGGTCCAGAGAAGTCCGGCGCTAGCTGAGGCCCCGGTCACACCCACCAAAGCTGCCAGCATAAGTCTCTTCCTGCTGGTCCCGCCCCTTAAAGCCTCACCATGGTAACGGCGTGACAACTGAGCCAACCCCACCGCTGCCGCCGACAACGCCCGCAAGCGGTACATTCTATAGAAGAGAAAGAGGAAAGAGAGATGAGGGGTGCCTCAAAGGGGAGGGGGCTCCTCGATCGCTGCAGATCTATGCAATTCCTGCTACGCCTCCACACAAGAGCATTATGTCACTATTTCTCCACCGACTGCCTTGCTTGCGTCATAGAACCACCATGCTATTGGTCCTCTGAAACTAAGCTTGGTCAGACCAGCTGGGTCCATGGATGGGAAGTTGTGTTGTAGGGTCAGTAGGGGGCACTAATCCCTCAGGTCTAAGGATCCTTCCAAGTGCCCCAGGGCAGTGAATGGGACATTGCCCTGCATAGGGTCCGGTATGTTAGATGGAACAAAAAAAAAAGGGTTCTAACTTAGTTTGGTTACTGAAGTTCCCAAGGTTACATAACCAATCATGCCGTCATATCACGAAGGCCACCTAATCATCTCACCTATTTAAAAAAAAAAAATGAATGAATGTAAAGAGGTAATATATAGACACAAAATGTATGCAATTAAATTGGAAATAGAGCATCTTCTACACCTAGTGACAGTCAAATGCCTAACAATTTAGGCTGTAAATAACAAACATTTTGGTAATTGATTAAATTGTTGATTAACTGTTACATTAATGCAGTGCTCAACAATGCATTCAAGAACAAAGGTATACCACTTCACCACACAAATTCGGGCATTACGCCAAACTAATACAGAGCTCTGGGAGAAACAGACACTTGTTTTTGACTATGGTGCAGTGATGAATCCATGTCTCCTCCCAGAGCTCTAGCTATTCTCTAGCTAGGTCTCATGAGGGCCCAACAAATCGACAATGACATTTATTGTGGACTGCTGTTATTATCAGCAATAGTGATTTTCATCAATCAGCCCTAATGACAGTGAAATTGTTGGAGCCCTGGTCAAAGTGATGTCGTTATAGCGGACAGGGATCACACTTACTGCTTGTTCCAAGACAACCATTATGAGGACATTCAGCCTGGGTTCTCAGTTGTCCGCGGACATCCACTCATTCAGGGGCTCTCAATTATAATTCAATTCCATGTGCCATTCATTTGAGTTGTAACTGTCAAACAAATGGCACGTCATTAATTTAATTAGCTCTGTCTGGACTGAAGTGAGCTAGTCAAGGTGGAGAGTAGCACTCCCTTGAGTCTGAAAGATTCGTATTCGCTAATTGCCACCAACTGACAGGTGCGCATCTATCTCCCCACACCCAGGGAAAACCTCATCCGGAATGAACAAATTAATACGTATTCTGTTTAAAATAATGTTGTCTTGAGCTCCGGGGTATAGTTCCTTCTGGAAATAGTCAGCCCTTAGGGAGACCGAGTGAGAAGCTGTCAAGCCTTTGTTCATCAGTCTTGATTTTACACAGAAAATAAGATAATTCATACCTTTGGTTCATTGGTTCCATTTGAACCATTTATAAAAATGGTCATTCACGACTTCCTGTTTTTGGGCTGGGGTGTAAATATGAGGTGAACAACGTGCCAAACTCCCGTGATCCTTTGTCAACATTGGGACGGTCAAGGTACAAAAATGTAATAAAACAAAGTTAGACAATAGCTATATGCTTGAAAATACCTCCACAATCTCCACTATTAGAGAAATAATTAGGAAGTTAAAGGAAAATTAGGCTGTGATAAACCAGCAAGGATCACAGTAACATAACTGCAGAAGTGGGTCCAATCGGGTCACCAAATCCCCAGAACTAACATCCGGCATCCCATTTACACCATTGGAATGTCAATCCAGATGAAAGCCTATACTCTCAAGGCATCTGACAATAGAACCCGTGAACAATATATCTTCCAATAATGCTTAGCAATTACTTTTATATCTTCATGAAAATAGAAACTTGCCTCTGGGGAGGCGTTCAGATAGCTTGTATTGTAGTCAGTACAAAGAGTGGATAGTTGTAATTAATAAGAAAATAAATGCTTCAAAAAATGCCACCAAATGTCCTATTATATAGTATAGTAAATTAGAACAGAGCTCTGTTATGTATTTTGTGTATTGTATTATTTTGAACAGGGCCCTTTGGAGCACGGCCAGAAATCATCACTGTTTATTACCTTCACAATGAACCAATTTCTAACTGAAAGGCTAATCTCCAAAACTACACTTGGAACATGACTTTCATTTAATTTGCTCCAGTGTTGGGAAAAGATGATTAATAATTGACAGAAAGGTTCCCTAATGTCTTGCCTGGATCCACAGGGAATTCCTCTGAACACACTCAGTGGTCAGGATTGGGACTCAAACACACACTCAAACACACAGAGAGACGCAACCCCTCTGAGGATGGAGCTGCCTGTCAATATTCCACTAACGATCCAGGCATGGATTGTCACACCCACTGAGTCAGCCAAAAAAAAAAAAAAAAAAAAAAAAACATCAACAAAAACACAACTCAGCATATATGGTAATTGGACGATCGGTAATCCGTGACAACAGGGGCCAGAGGGGTGAGGTCTCTACATTAGGGGACAATACTGCAAAACGGTCGGACTTCCTGTCATGCAGCCTCTCTTTGGTGTCGTCAACGGCAACCCTGTGTGAGATAACGTTTACTTACAACAGATGGCAATGCTGTCAATGGCTAGATAACGTCATTCAATAATTTAAGTGAATCTGGCCATATTAAGAACTTAACAAAAGATTATCCTAATGATAATATGCCTTCCTATGAATCTGTTATTGTGTTTTCATAGATTCAAAAAAAATAACGCATCCCGTTTAAAAGTCTGGCATTTGTGATTCCGTCCATAAGTTCCTGTTTGTTGATTTCACGGGGGTCTGTATAACCCCTCATCCTGCCAGAAGCCCAGAACTTCTCAACCAGACAGGAAATCTCTAACTATAAAACATCACTCCAACCATCCATTCATCTCATCCCATCCACTATAACCTCCCCACCACAGACAAAACAGATTGATAGGTCAAAGCTCCTAAAATCCAATACTCCAGAAAAATCCCTATTGTCTCATAGGAACCTGCCTCAGACGTTTCACGATCTCCAGAATGCTCTGCGACATGGAGCCAGAAACAAAAAATAAGACACCTTGGTAGCACTATCACAATACTGACATTGATCCAGCTAGGCCTAAACACTGGGATGATCCCAGCTAGGCCTGAACACGGGGATGATCCCAGCTAGGCCTAAACACGGGGATGATCCCAGCTAGGCCTGAACACTGGGATGATCCCAGCTAGGCCTGAACACTGGGATGATCCCAGCTAGGCCTGAACACGGGGATGATCCCAGCTAGGCCTGAACACGGGGATGATCCCAGCTAGGCCTGAACACGGGGATGATCCCAGCTAGGCCTAAACACTGGGATGATCCCAGCCAGGCCTAAACACTGGGATGATCCCAGCTAGGCCTAAACACGGGGATGATCCCAGCTAGGCCTAAACACTGGGATGATCCCAGCTAGGCCTAAACACTGGGATGATCCCAGCTAGGCCTGAACACTGGGATGATCCCAGCTAGGCCTAAACACTGGGATGATCCCAGCCAGGCCTAAACACGGGGATGATCCCAGCTAGGCCTAAACACGGGGATGATCCCAGCTAGGCCTAAACACTGGGATGATCCCAGCTAGGCCTAAACACTGGGATGATCCCAGCTAGGCCTGAACACGGGATTGATCCCAGCTAGGCCTAAACACTGGGATGATCCCAGCTAGGCCTGAACACGGGGATGATCCCAGCTAGGCCTAAACACTGGGATGATCCCAGCTAGGCCTAAACACTGGGATGATCCCAGCTAGGCCTAAACACTGGGATGATCCCAGCTAGGCCTAAACACTGGGATGATCCCAGCTAGGCCTGAACACCTCAACAATCCCAGCTAGGATCCAGGATTGGATATCTGCTATCAGATTGGATCAAATCTTGAGAGTGATGTTCTAAACCAAAAGGATTCAGAAATGGGATTTGATCCCAGTCTTGGTTTTGATCTGGACCCAACCTTCAGTAAGTGTTGTTCAGAATATTTTATCAGAACTGGAATATTTTTTATCCAAAGAATATGGATGATCCTAATCCCTGCAAAAGGATGAGTCCAGGGGGGGATGTCAGGAACAGAACGTAATAAAACCTTTACATGGGAGATGTAATCCAACATTTGTATAAATAGGTATCTTTACATTTATTAATAACTGCTACAGTGATAATGTAGACATTAGGATACCTATAAAAAATTTACTTTTATAGGCACTGATAATCCACTGATGATACACACTTAAAAAGTTTGTATTTGGATCAGGGTGATCCAATCCAATGTTGCTTTGAAGAACCAGGACAAAAGTAAGATGAATCACCTTCATCTGTATAGCAAAACATGGGATTTCCATTCTGATCCAGAATCAACTTTTTAAACATCTGGGCCCAGGTTACAGTTTACCACAAAAGTACCCCAAAGGGCTGGCAAAGTCCTGGACTAAACCTCTTCTACAGACCAGTTCCATTAGCTCCGTTACTATGGAAAATAAAGCGTTAGTTTGAGGCCCTGACGGGGAAACTCGTCTCTCATCCTGATCACCCAATTCACCACGGACACCACTGCCTTCACAATAATAAGGAAATGAAATCCATAACACCCAATCCTGGAAGTCGAACACAACAACAACATGCACTTAACTGCATTTTTTGTTTTTCGGGGATGATGGCCGCACTTTCAGTTATGAATGTTTGAAAGGTTCGCCCCTTATATCGCAACAGCATCGCGAGAGAACACCGGAAACATTAATGAAGTTGAACAGTGAAGCATTTAATAAAACTGCTTCACTGAAACACAACCATGAGCACAATCCTGAACATTACACCCTTAAATGCCGTTGTAAACTCCTTCTGTGGCTCCCATAATCAACTGACGTCTGCAATAGTAGAACCGGTAAATGTGTAAATATTGAATACTGATGACCATCCTGCACAGTTTAACCTTAGTTACCACTGGTTGTGGATTGTGATACATTAGTACTCTGCCCAATAAATAAAATAGCGCGGTATTCATGATGTGTCTTGACCAACATTCATAACCCCATCGTCCTATGAACATCTTACGTTTTTAATGTACGTTAAAATGATTAAAACAACCCAAAATAAGGTATTTATTACCCCTTTACAGACATCGCCTTATTATAAATGTCGGACCAGTGTGTTACTAATTGAATAAATGCACAAGGCCAGCCTGAGTGACAGTCTTCCACCTTACCAAAGTGATATCTTTTTTATGGCCATATATTTAAACTCACGTTGGATTCCTTATTCCTTCCACATAGGCATTTGCAACAAGGCCATATTGGAATAAACAGGAACATAGCTACGTCAAAACCTACATCAAAACCTACATTGCTACTAGAAATTGTAAAGCCAATCACTGAAAACAAAAACTTGCCAAAAACTGGACAGAAAAAGGTGCGACTTAGTGCTGTTTACAGCTGATGTCAATGACAGCTAAAGTGTAGCTAGCACCATGCTAAATGTAATTACGCTGGTAAACGCGTGTAACACATCATGCAAAGTCTACGAGAAAAGCAGCGGTGTCTATTTCATCATTACATGTGATGTGGTCTAGACAAGTACAGTATACTGGAAAGGACACGGCGAAAGAGGCAATATCAAACGGTCGGAAGCTACATTTAGCTAGTAGCACGCACAGTGGCTAACATGCAAGCTAGCTCACAGTTGTTGACTGCTTATAAAACTGCAATACATAGTTTTATAACATCACCTGAACTGGTTGAAGACGGTTGTGTTGCTACTTACTTCAATAATTCAATAATTCCTGTGTGAATAACAGGCAAGCTAGCTAGTTACGATGTTTCCCGATTTGTTTCCCTTTTGCAATCTGACGTGCTTCTTGAAGAACACTCCTTCCGCGTGGGACGGCCCGCCCCAGTGCTGTTGTCACTAACTTCTGTAGCTACAAAATCATACACTCCACGTATTTCTATATTTCGTATATCTATATTTCGTATTTTCGTATTATTAAACTATTGCACTCATTATTAAGTCATATTACACTTATGCCTAAACGTACGTAACATTTTTGTAGTCTTGGAAACTAACATTGTGGCTATTGAAGCTGCACCGATGAATGCCCCAACACAATATCCCAGTGACGCGGACGGAGGGGGGGGACAACCGATAACGTTGTTCCGGGCCCAGGCCTCGGGGGGCCCATTTGGTTGGCTTAAATATAATTATTTCTATATCAGTCAATCTTGGTATGTATGATATGTCGGTGCATAGTTAACTGTTTGGGGCGTCGCTTAGAAGTTGCTCTACAGCAAGGAGACTACGTATGTTAACATCCAGACCCAAACAGAAATGTGATTTCATATGCCAAAACCCATAAGTCCTTCACTGTGTGTGTGCGTGTATGTGTGTGTGTGTGTGTGTGTGTGTGTGTGTGTGTGTGTGTGTGTGTATTTGTTGTCTGCCTGCTAGCCTGCAATAATGACCAACTACAGTTTGGACACCGACACAATGTTCATTAGTTTAGGCTGTGTACACCACTTTTTGAGCTGTGTATTTGAAATGAAACAACCAAAAGGCAATCAAAGTGCAGACTTACAGTGCAGACTTACAGGGCTTGAACAAAAACATCATATGAAATGCTAAGGAACTGCAATCATTTTCATACACAGTCCCCTTATTTCAGGCGCTCAAATGTAATTGGACAGAATAACACAAAAATAAAATGTTAATTTTCAATACTTTGTTGAGAATTATTTTCAGACAATGTCTGCTTGAAGTCTGGAACGCATGGACATCACCAAATTTTGGGTTTCCTCCTTTGTGGTGCTTTGCCAGGCCTTCACTGCAGCTGTCTTCACTTGTTGTCTGTTTGTGGGTCTTCAGTCAGTGAAATGTATGATTGCTCAGGTTGAGATCAGGTGATTGACTTGGCCATTGCAGAATATTCCACTTCTTTGCCTTAAAAAACTCCTGGGTTGCTTTCGCAGTATGTTTTCGGAAATTGAAAAGAGAAGCGCCGTCCAATCCACTTTGCTGAATTTGGCTGAATCTGAGTAGACAATATATCCCTATACAATCCAGAATTCACCTGGCTGCTTCTGTCTTCTGTCAAATCATCAATAAACACTAATGTCCCAGTGCCAATAGAAGCCATGCATGCCCATGCCATCACACTGCCTCCACAGTGTTTTACAGATGATGTGGTATGCTACGGATTATAAGCCATTCCAAGCCTTCTCCACCCGTTTTTCTTGCAGTCATTCTGGTGCATGTGGTCCTTAGTTTCATCTGTCCAAAGAATGCTGTTCCAGAACTGGTCTGGCTTTTAAAAAAGTTTTTTTGGCACAGTATAGTTTGGCCTTTCTATTCTTGAGGCTTATGAATGATTTGCACCTTGTGGTGAACCCTCTGTAGTTGCTCTTGTGAAGTCTCTTCTCTTCATCCTAGACTTGGATGGAGATATGCCTACCTCCCGGAGAGTGTTCTTTACTTGGTTGGATGTTGTGAAGGGGTTTTTCTTTGTTGTGGTAAGGATCCTACCGTCATCCACAACTGTTGTCTTCCGTAGACGTCCAGGTCTTTTTGTGTTGCAATGCTCACCAGCACGTTTTCTTTTTCTCAGAATGTACCAAACTGTTAATTTTGCCTCTCCTCATTTTCCTCCTTTCTCTCTGATGGATTTTTTTTTGCAGCCTAAGGGCGGCCTGTTTCACTTGAATTGAGTGGGTTGAGTGGGTTGAGTGGGTTCACAGCAACAGCTTCCAAATGTGAATGCCTGGAATCAACTCCTGACCTTTAACCTGCTTAATTGTTGAGGAAATAATGAAGGAACCGCCCACACCTGTCCATGAATCAGCTTTTGAGTCACTTGTCCAATGACTTTTAGTCCCTTGAAAAAGAGGGGGCTACATATTTATTCCTAAACAGATGCTTCAATTGAGATATGAAAACCCTAAAATTAAAGCTGAGGGTATTCTTTTACTGTAACTTGAATATAATTGGATAAGCAGCCAAAATAACAAAACTTGTGTCTGTCCAATTATTTCCAGACCTAACTGTATATCCAATGGATTGACAATGGAACCAACTTTAAAATATCCTACATTCTAAATGAAGATGTGCACAACTGGTTACAATTCCAGTTGTAACCAGAAGATGAAATACTATAGCAAATGATATGGCTAAACTATATGGCTAATGTACTGATAAAAGTATGTTTCTAAATGATTTTATACATAACCACCCTGGATTTATGGCACACTATTTTAACAACATGGAGATTGTTGCTCAATAAAAAAACAATTCCCAAACAACATATATCCAACAATTTGCTTGTTTTATATCAAGACCTCTGACAAAGTATCACCTATGCAGAGGACAGCAGGTTTTCCTTAAGGACTTTTCTGTCCATTGCTCCATTTATTTCCCATGCTATACTAATAAGTGCACCAGTCCCTGATGATGAGAAATATCCCCAAAACATGATGCTGCTGCAATCAACATTCTTCACATTATTATCCAGCCCATGCTGTGATCATATGTTCACCTTCCTTTTGTAATATGTATTGTAATTATAGGAGGAAAACTTCTTAATTTAAATATATGAAACCCTAAAAAGACAACATTTGAATAGGTTCAAGGGGGGTATCTATAGGCATTGTATGTTACGGCAGTGAGTAGCATATTGCCATGACAGCACTTTAACCAAACAAAAAACCCACTTTCACACTCACACACTCATACACATGCATCTTTCACATGTCTCATAGTAGTGTATTTTGTTTCACATTCAATTATACTGGATGAATAAATAATGGCATAGCACAGGCTGGAAACAGGCATTGTGTGTGTGTGTGTCAAGGTATGTGTGCACATCTGACCATATTGTGTGTTGTGTTATAAATATTGAAGTCAGCATTAACAACATGCATTGTCTTATTTGGTTGAGGGTTGACAAGACACAGACTGTTTCTATTCTGGATTCTATGCAAAATATTGTTGTAACAATTGCAGATGTCTAAACAAAGAAATACCGTACAGTTTAGATGCCCTTACATGCCTCGCTTGCCATGACATCTGTAGAATCTTCTCCATGTCCGAACCAAACGGCCAAGGTAATAATAATGACGGTAGAGAGCCTGCAACACTTAGAAATTCCTTCTGTCCACAATGGCTCAAACAGAAAAATTACCTTTGAAACATTGAAAAAACAATACTATCAGAAAAAAACACCAAACCAAATCTGACACACACACACACACACCGACACACACACACACACACACACACACACATTCGGGGCAACCCTGTATAAGGGTTTTGTAATTTGTTACCCAGGAAAGGTGCAGTGGCTTTGGCAGGAACTAATAGAGATGCAAATAAACAACAAAAAGCCTATTGATGTACTAGACCTCAGCATTGCGCATATATTTATCTATTGATTCTTGAAGAATGCAACTTATGAATGCCTCACAAGCTTACTTACCCTGTTACACCCAGCTTAATTAGCTGTTTCCTTTCAGACAAAAGTTCATAATAAAACTCTGCCTTAAAACATTATTCCATTTATTATTCTGATATTACAGATGGTCAGTCCCCACATTTACAGCCCAGTTTTAACATTTCAGAGCGTCTACATTTCTCCAAACCCACCCCTAAGTTGTTCTGTTGATTTGCACCTTAAATGCTTTGAGTCCACAAATAAATTTCAAGCATGGCATACATAAAGCAAGGTTTATGCACACTAGAAATATAATTCCTCCTTCTCCACAGGTAGTGTTTACCTGCAATTATTGAAATGTACCCGCTAGCTGCTGCAGCCTTCAGTTACGGTATGAACTTGGCATTGTAAAAACAGCAACTATACACAGCATGGACAACTGACCTGATTACACTGGAATCACGTAGAACACACTATCCTTTGCAGATCACCATGGAGTGATTTTCCCTGCAGTCTGAGACCAGTGCAGAACAGTGAGTTTCCCTGCAGTCTGAGATCAGTCCAGAACAGTGATTTTCCCTGCAGTCTGAGACCAGTCCAGAACAGTGAGTTTCCCTGCAGTCTGAGATCAGTCCAGAACAGTGGGTTTCCCTGCAGTCTGAGGTCAGTCCAGTTCTGCCGTATCTGCCTCTGCTGGGTCTCCAACTGTTCTGTCCTCAGTCGGGTGAGATGTTCCATTAAAGGAAACAGAAGCCTCCAACACCACACAGGTTTCAGAGACAGTTACTGGTTCCAACTGTGTCAGACTGTGTCCATCTGAGCTCTGGTCCTGCCCAGTCACAGAATGTATCTGAGATCTGATTGGTCAAATTTTTCTCAGTGTTCGTAGCCCATATGCATCCTCAGAAAGTTCAGCATGAAGGAGTCACTTCCTGTAACATTTTCTGAACCATAGTGTGGGTCATTCTGAACGCAGTTTAAATTTAACTTAACATTTGTGGTCACCCCTAAGACCGCAATATCACTGGGCCTCCATACATTTATAAAATTATTTTGGGTTCTTGTCTGGGCCTAGCTTGGCCTTGGTGACCAGTGACTGGGTGGGGGGGGGGCGGTGTTCAATGAGGTCAGGTGGAATAATCATCACAGCAACAGAGTTCGCTCATCCGCAACATTAATCTAAATCCGAGATGGCCATGCATTTTGCGATGAGATTTTGTTCTGATTGATTTACTCATTTGCTTTAATGTTCAGGGTTTATTTGTTTCAGTCTCCTCAGTGGAAGAGATTGGAACACCCCTGTAAACTAGTTTCCTAAAGACCACACAGTGTATTTTAAGGGCGAGAAGACTATTAAAATGCATATTTTCAAGTTAAATCTTGAAAATATCTGACAGATCAGACATAAAGGGTGCATGCAGACTTTAAGCTGAGGCTTACAGCGGCTTTTAGTTAATCACAGAAATACGCAAACAGAGCGGCGCAGGAAGCATATATTTTCCGTGTTCTTTAGGCCTAAACCTATCCCTAAACTTAATCTAAGTCTAACTTTAACCGTAATAACTTTTATGCCTAAACTCAACCTAGACAAAATGCCTAACCCTAAACCTAAACCTAACAAAACCCCATAACCATTTACCACAAAGAAACGTACTGTTACAACCCCTATACTTGAAAACATACTTTTTCTTTCTATTCTCATTTTCCTTGTTTTTCCTATCATCCTTCAATTTTGGTCTGCCTGGGGACTGTGAAACCTGAACACACACACACTCACACACACACTCCAGGCTGTAGGCTCATACCGGAAAGCTTCATTACTGCTGCATGTCAAAATGAGCCAAGGAGATTGGGAAAAGGACAAAAATAGCCGTGCTCACGGCGTGTCTGAAATCTTTCTACCCTCCCCGGGCCGTCAACGGCTGTTTCATCAACCAGCCGAATCCCCGTTGGCCGTGGCCAAATGTAACGCAATGTCTTGAATAACTCTTCTCGTCCCGTGTTGGACCTCTGTGTGGTGGAAGTATATGGCAGGGTGGTTATATTATAAGCCCTGGGAAAGGAAGCCAGCCAAGCGTGTAACTGGATCGGAGTGGGGTTCGGCATGCCCCGGATGCGAAATGCTTTGGGCACGTTTGGCATCACATGGGAGCGAGCCCACGTGAAACGCAACAGCGGTTCTAACGTCTGAGGGAAGAGTCGGCGTGTGCAAAACCCTGTTAATCTCCGAGGAGTGCTACAGCATTGATCAGGGAGATCATGGATCATGTATGCATAGCTGAAGGGAGATGACCGCCTCCCAAGTCGTACCCTAACCCCTATGTGGTCTGGTCTATAAGTGCACTATCTAGGGACTAGGGGGTCATTTGGGACGGGGTGAGGCCTGAATAAAAGGCTTATCTCCCTCTTTCCCACGACCATTTGGAATCAATACGACAATCACAGGAACAAAGGTCAAAGTGCACAAACTAAGTGGCTGTGCGGTTGGGACAGTTATCTTTATCCTTGACCAGGGTTGTAAAATTCTATAATTGTTCAAAAAGCAAATTCCCTGAAAATGTTGTTCTTATGCAACCTGATCCATTAACCTTTAAATGTATGCACAGTAGACCAGGCTGTCCTGTGTGTGCAAATATATCTGTGGAATATGCCACTTAACCGCTAATTAGTTGCTTGACTCAACACACAGACTGTTAGTCCAAATGTTTGGATCAGTTAAAGTGTTGGCTTCAGAGTCTCTGGGCCTGATACAGGTTATCCACAGAATGTTGCAGAAGCTGTGAAGGGTGGGCGTGTGTGTGTGTGTGTGTGTGTGTGTGTGTGTATGTGTGTGTGTGTGTGTGTGTGTGT
>JACXGJ010010379.1:0-22083 GCA_016801105.1 Esox niger
CACACACACACACACACACACACACACACACACACACACACACACACACACAAGATACCAATTATACCGAACAGCCTATTTTAAGATACACATTTCCGTACTCACCATAAACACTGTAATTTAATCATGTCTATACTGTACGTAACAGCCCACCGCTGTGTTGCTAATCAGACCTCTCCCAGGCAAACATTATAGCACACACGTGCCCAGACACTTTCTCTCCTGGATGTAAGCCAAGCTTGACAGGTGACACTCAAATTGTACCTGGGTGTCGCCCTGTCACCACTCTGACTCTGAAACCAGACGTACTGAGCAGCTCCTCAGTTACACGGACTGTGGTGATGCCAGGACTTTCCTGTCCCTTCCTCCTCTCCAAAGAAAGGAGAACACAAATATCCCCCTTCAATTGTAAATACTGTGTCCTCTGGGAGATTAAGACGTTCTCCCAACCGGTTTGGATTTTAGTTGGCTTATTGTCTTTTGTGTCGAAGTGCAGTTTTTTTGGTATTTTGTTTTTGTTGTAGCTCGGGAAGAAATGAGGACTCATTTGCATTGTATTGTGTTAAGTGAATTACTTCATACATCTGAAAGTGGAACATGTGAATAGGATTTCAAACACAAAACAAAACACACTGCTGCTAAGCTTATATCCAGGTGGGGAGAACAATTTCTTCCAGTCTGAATGGGCTTTAAAGTTACACCGACTACTGGAATGCAACACTCCCTCCATTGTTCTGAAGAACTTAGAAATCACACAACATGGAGAATTAACCTTTGGTTGGCCATGCCTGATTAGATCTCAGGATTTGTTTTGTTCTCCATCATTTCCTAGATTGCTTTGTGTTTTGTTTGCTTGATTTCACATCTCTAATCAAGTCCACTAACTGCTTCCATTATAAATATCCAGCTGTGCGTGACATTGCAGGGCGTCAATGATAAATAAAATAAATCGTAATTTCTTTACGAGGAGTTGACTAACAGAGTTGGGAAGGGTCTCAATGGTGTCATTAAATATCCTTTTGGAACCCAGGACCTATTCATATTTAACAATAGCCCACCTATTTAACATACTATTAGCTAATGTTAGCAATGATACATTTGTGTCATAAAATTACACACAATCTAGAACAAGCTAATTCAAATTTCATGGTACAATCTAGAACCACTTTGTTGTGCTTTATTTATAAAAAAACACCACACATTTTACATACATACAGGCTAACTGGAGGAATTTGAGCATAGCTTATTGAAAAAAACGCCTGCAAGAACCTATGAATGAGACCTGTAGCTAGCAATTTTCATTGTTTGCAGTACAATTTTGTCTACTGTATCATACAGGTACAAAAAGTGTTTAATTGGTCTTCTAACAGCTTACACACAATCACTTTTGTTTTATTCTTCGTATAGAACGTTTTGCAGAACATACTGTCATCTTTCACCAAATTAAATGGTGGTGATTTTGTCAAATGGATAAACAAGAAAGTTGCCTACTCAGCAACAACACTGTCTCTCTAATCTATTATACAGTAGACTACTCTAGCTCAAATATGTACACTAGTATTTTATCAGCTAAGATCAATTCCAAATACGAATCCTTTAAATCATGTTCAAAAGCGATTGTGTTTGTTCTGTAGTGTAAAATAAGTTAGCTAGCTAGCGGTACCCAATCAACATCTGGGTTGGAGGAGGGATTATGTCGTCACACGGCAGTAGTCTTTAATTCAACAAAATGTTCTGAAATTACATGAAAACATGGTGAAATGTCAAGACTATTTGAGTCCTCAAAAAGTTTTTGTAGGCTTTATGGTTTGGAATTAAGTTTTGGAGTTGAGGTCAGTTTTGATTTTGGGTTAGGATTTGGGTTGTTGTAAATTAAGGTAATTTCGGTTAAGACTAGATTTAGCTTTAGGGCATACATGTAGTAATGGGCAAAAGTTCAAGGCACCTTAAATTCTAAAACATAAGCCATTTATTTCTGAAGAAAGTGTTGATTAGTAAAATATATACATTTATTTTATATCTATCTGTCTATTTGTTTCTACAAATTAACACTTTAGTTGGACTTTCAGGTGCCTAAAACCATTGCACAGTACTGTGCATTTCTGTCTCTAGAAAGTCCTCACAAGTAAAACCATGATATGTTTGTGTCAGGATTCAGTGCAGTCAGTCCCTAAAGCAAATGTGTGATTCTAAAAGGCATACGTGGCAGACTTCAAAGGAATTCAGTTGAATGGAAATGGAGGTCTGAAATAAATAAAAAAATACATCCAAAAGTGAACTGTAATACATATCATAATGTGTTACCGACCCTGTGATACTGATGCTATTTATATTTCTTATTTTCAATGTAGAATAAAAGCTGAGGTATTTAAACAAGCATTCGTGACATTCCTGAACATTACGTTCAGTACAAAATAGTACAAAAAAAAGAAGTAACTTTTTTACTCACTTTTATTATTTCAGGTAAAACTATTTCAGATAGAACAATGGTTACATAAGTTTTCATCCGGAAAATTAAGATCCAACATTCAATGGCTGCAGCAGGAGGAACACAGTGGGTTAAAACGACGGCAAATGTACAGCATTGTCACTAATTTGGGCACATCTCATGACAACCTGCATTCCTGAATATGTGAGAACACAGTGCCCCGGGAGAAAGTCAAATGTGTAATTGGGATGCGTTTAATAATGTTAAAAACAAAGTTTTGATACTACTACAGAATGTCCTATAAAGGGACTGATTCACCAATCCATTTGAATATTAATTTAAACATATTTCTTTCTTGCAACGATTATCAACATTGTTAGGAAGAATTATTAGTGTGATTTGACTGACAATGGAGATATTGAAATAATGTTCAGTAGTATTCCGGTCGATTTCCAATTTTGCGCTTCCTTTTTTATCCCTCTGAGGGGTTTGGCTTCTACTTCCTTCATCTCTACCTGTCCCGTGGAAACACACGTGAACTTCCATTCAAGCGATACTGCCGCATCCCTGCTAGCCCCCCCCACCACTGAAAAGGGCCTAACGAACAAATCCTCCATGTACTCAAATCAAGTTAAATCCGACACGCCTCCAGCACATCAACGCACCTGACAGAACGCATTTGAGCCCAAGCGTGGCGCTCCCGACATCACACCACAGTGCTGAGTATTGACGTCTCCTCTGGCCCGCCCTGTTTGCTGGGCAGGGACTTGAGGTACTCCAGGTGTCTCCGTGTGTCCTCCTGGTTGTGCCGGACATAGTATACAAGGTAGGAAATGACCATGGCGAACCAGCCGAACATGGTTACCAGCATTGCCACGTCCGTGGTCCTCTTGACTCCGCCGCACAGGTCAAGGTCAGCCGCCACCATGACGAAGGGCACCCCCGTGTCTATGCCGGCGTCCTTGGGCTCCGAGGTGTGGCACACCACGCCGGCTAGCGAGGCCGGGTCAAGGTCCAGCC
The DNA here is from genome assembly GCA_016801105.1 of Esox niger. Classification (NCBI taxonomy): domain Eukaryota; kingdom Metazoa; phylum Chordata; class Actinopteri; order Esociformes; family Esocidae; genus Esox; species Esox niger. The sequence continues at coordinate 3,449 of JACXGJ010010379.1, forward strand.
GGGGCATCGACACCTGCAGGCGGCAGTTGCAGTGCCAGGGGTTGTGGGTGAGGTTGGCCTGGGCTCTCAGACCGCCCAGGACCTCCGGCTCCAGGCTGGTCAGCCTGTTGGAGGACAGGTCCAGGCTCCTCAGAGAGCTCGCCAGACCCCGGAAGGCGCCGGGCTCCATGTGAGTCAGTTCGTTGTGCGAGAGGTCCAGTTCGCTGAGTAAACCAAGCCCGGCAAACGCGTCACTAGGGATGACGGCCAGGATGTTGCCGTCCAGGTAAAGTCGGCGGGTGTCGTTGGGCAGGTCATGCGGCACCTCCGCCAGGTGCATGTTGCTGCAGCGCACCGTCCGCCCGCCGTCCGCCGCCTCGGTGCAGTAACAGCTCTCGGAGCACCCGGCTGTCTCCCGGCGGAGGCCGGCAGCAGTGGAGGTCAGCGCCAGGCTGTGCAGCAGCAGGCACGCCAACGCGAAACGGCGCTTCGGCCACTCTGCCGACAGGGGCATGGTGGGGTACAGGCATACCCTCCTGGAGAAAACCGGCCCTTGGACCATCAGCCAAGACTACCCTGCATAGGTCACAGCTTCACCGGTCAGTCGCCCTGGGAGACAAGGGTGGGGGGGCGTCAGAGTGAAAATGCAGGACAAAAGGCAACGCGGACAACAAGCAATTACAAATGACACGCTAATATCAGCGTGGCAAAAGCGATCTGTGGTGGAGCCACATTAATAGCATTATGAGTGTCCGTGGTTATTTTTAGAGCACTGGGCTGATTGTTTTGAACTTGCACTTGTGTCTTTAAGAAACAGATGACGACCAAACGCAGCTGCAGTGCAGGCGAACGGGATTAAGATCAGATAAATTGTCATCCGTGCGTACAGATTACAGATGAGGTTTTTCCTTCCTATGCTGTGATGGAGGATGGATGTCTTATAAATCCTGTTGATTGGCATGTCCCACATCAGTTGCCTGGGAGTTACTTGGCATTACCATAATCCTGCTCTGATTAAGTGCAACTGGGGAGATTGATGCTCAGTGTAATTTTGGAAGCAGGTTTTACAGATGGGGGGGGACTCAGTTTTGCTTTCATAAAGTCAGACAATTCAGAAACTCTGGGTATGAGAAAAGTGCTTAAAATGAATGATGTTTAATATCATCCACAGACATATTTCTGTTTGGATGCAGGATGTACAGTAGGAAAAAAAACATGTTTTTGGAAGAATTATATGTATACTAAGTTTGGGATTTGGATGTAGGATATATGGGTCATCTCAATTTGGACTCAAATATGTCTGTTTGAATGTATGGTTTGTGACTTATATCTATTGTAATGTAGGGTATGTAGATCATTTATTTGGATGTCGGATATGTAGAGCATGTCTGGGCGCAGATCGAAGGCTGTCTTTTTTGAGGTAGGATGTTTCTGTTTAAACGTAGATTGGAGGCTACGCCCATTGTAACTGTATATGTTGGTTCTAACAGTTCTTCAATTTGAGGTGCAGTGGCATGTAATCTGTGTAGCGTTTAGTGTAAGTACATTTCAGGTCAGTCAATGTACTGTTTCTAAGCCTGTCAGTACTGAGTTGCCACTGCTCAGTCTGACCTGACTCAGGTTACAGAGTCACTGTCTGAGACTGTCTGAGCCTCAGTAAATATTACAGTCCACTATCATCGTACTAATCCTTTATAAAGGCCACATGGAATCTACTCCACCGCCGACATCAAACCCCAGAGAAAGTGTTTGTTGGGATTGGGCTGGATGGCTCATTGTTTCAAAACGACACAACTGTGGCGTAAAGGTCAAAGAACTTCAGGAAACCACGAATGGTTGTTGACAACAGGCGTTTCAAAGGTTCACGCATCAGCCTTCACAAAAGCTGCAGTAAGGCCAAACACTAATAGATTTGATTTAGACTATTTTAGCTCGGTCAACCATCCTAGTCCAATCCTAGTGTACATGCAAAAACACAGGAAATGAAAAGTGGTTCTCAGTTGTTGGGGGATCCATTATGTTCATTAATCAAATAACTTTTGATCCCCTAAAATGGGGGAAAGGAGTTCAATTCATAGAAAAGGGCAGTAATTCATACAGGGTTCAAGATGAATGGATGCAAATGCTCTCACATTAAAGCTGACAGTCTGCACTTTAACCTTTTTGTTTTATTTATAGACCATTGTCCTGGATGTATGAGCCAAAACAACATTGTCACTGTTCAAATGTTAATATACTGCGCTGTATACTACTGGTAGGGTACGTTTTTCAGAAGCAACATAAATCCGCCAAACTGTCTTCGCACTTGTGCACCATTCCATATGCACACACATCCACTGACACACACATCCACTGACATACACATCCATAAATGCACACATCCACTGATGCACACATCCATAAACGCACACATCCACTGACACACACATCCATAAACGCACACATCCACTGACACACACACCCATAAATGCACACATCCATAAACACACACATCCATAGACATTATATATACATATACATGATATGTTTGCTGAAGTCTTACCTGTTCGGTTGTATGCTTGTTACAGGAGGCCGGTGGGCAGGGCTGGGAGGGTCCTCAGCTGACGTGGTTCACCGGGGAAGGCTTGGAATGCTGACAATAAAAAGGAGGCCATATTAGCCACGTATCCTCTTGCCAAACTGGCAGATTGACTTCCACCACCATTTTTGTCTTGTTTGTTTGCACTATACACCGGGGTGGAAAAACTGAAACCACATGGAAATGGAGTGTTACTTTGAAGTCGCTGAATGACAAGCACAGCTGCAGAGCTCACATAATGTTGATGGCCAATTAGCAGAATATATGGGTCAGCTGTAAGAGGTCTGAGAATGAACACTTTGATATTGCAGTTTTTAAAGCAGCGTGAGGCATCTGACAGTCCCAAAGAGGCCAAATAGTCAATGCACTAATTGCAGCCGCATCTGTGACAAAAAACACAGTTATTCAGTTTCAAGGGAAACAGTCTCAAATCATGGCAGCATGTTCTGAACATTTACAAATTGCATGGCCATAGAACAGTGGTTGTAAGTCCAAGCCGAGTGACGGAGATGGGGATAGACGGACACCTAACAGTTTACTTGCTCAATGCCCCAAAAGCTCAGCCTCAAAAACTACCACAGAAACCTATTACTTGATTTCTGTGACCCAGTCTCAACAAAACCTCTACATTGTGAGAATTTACGTCAGGGCTGTCATTCAGAAACTGCTTGTATCCAAGGCCAACGCAGAAAGACACATTCCATTGTGAAAGGAGCACAAAACCTGAACAAGGGGGTAGAAAATATGTTTTCTCAAGTTTTCCTGCATTTGGACATATTTACATTTGGAGAAAGACAGAGGATGCCATCAGCTCACAATGTCTGCTGCCAAGTGTTAAACATGGTGGGGGGTCCGTAACTGTATGGGCAGCCATCCCATGGGAGTCACTGGGTCTGATGATTGCACTGTGTGGTCGTATAACAGCCAAGGAATACGAGGCCATTATACAGCACCAGGTCCACCCCACAGTGCAAACACTGTTCCCTCATGTTCAAATTCCTCTGGAAGAAGAGGCATTATCCCAGTACACACAGTTCCGGCCATGTTATGGCAGGATTTCAATACGGACCAGAACTGTTCTGAAGGCAAAATGTGGTCCTTCTAATTAGAGCCTTAAATAGTTAGGTGTTTCCTATATTTTGTCCAGCCCCTGTTTATTCTCCTGAAAGGCTTTCATTTACTGTCACTTCCTTCCCCAAACGTGTTTTTGCTATTTCACTGTGTGGTACTGTATGTGGAATGATTGCAAAACCTACATTTAACTGATTATAAATGAACTCCCTGACGCAACAAAGTGTGGGTTAAGGTTCTGAATAGGCTCCAAAGGCATTGTGTATATAGTATATGTATATAGTATATGTATATAGTATATGTATATATAAAAAAGATTATTATTACCTATAACATTTTAAAATAAACGTTCAATTATCTGAGTCCAAGAAATAATATCTCATATGAAATACATCAGTAACTGGCATCTTTGTATCCAACATGGCTCCCGTCCCATCAGATCTTCCTGTTGAATAAAAACTAAATGCATTGGGACTGTACTCGGGCTGTCTGGTCTGATTCTGGGAACCAGCCGTATCTGACCACCCAGACTCCACTTAGGCGGACTTACAAATCACATGATCTCACAGTGGTTCTTAAGAGTCACATTACGCAGGCTGCTTGGGTCAATAAGAAGGATTGCGTCTCGCACACAGTCTGGACCGAGCCGGGCTGAGGGACGGCTAAGTGTCTCGCAGGCCTTACCCGATCATATAACAACGGCATTAGTGGTCCCTGTCATCATGACACAGTATGTGTGCCTGTCCAGGCAGATCGGAGGATTTCTGGTTTACCGGGGAATAGGATGAGGACGTAAAGAGCAAAGCAGGGTATAATCTAATAAAGAACACGACCAGGGGCCTGAATGTACTGTAGCATCATTAACTCGACAAACACAATTAAAAAATGATGATTCATTTCACGGAGTTTCAGGATCCACTGATGTACCGAGGTTCCCTATCTAATGGTTCTCCCACGCACCACGGAGGACGTGCTGGAACATGTTAACGTGAAAAAGCCTATTGGTTGCATTAATAGCCCAAAATAATATGATAGTGTGTTCAACAATAGAAATAAACCAAAACCACATAGTGGCATTATTACAATCTATGTCGAAAGGTAACTGCGTGTGATTACAAGGCCATTGGGAAATGTCAGAACCGGAAGTAGCCATGTGCTTTTTATTCCTTGACAATAATACATTTTATCGGGGTTGAATGCATTTAAGAGGCATATCAATGTGTGTTGCAGGTCACACTGGCAAGTACAATAACATGAGCCAGGGTATATTTATCACACAAAATCAGAGTGTTTAAAATGTGAGAAGTATAATAATCTATTTAATGCTTAATGTCAGAAGGCTTATTTTTCACTACAATTGGAAAGAAGCTATTCAAACAATTAGCCAAACAACACTGTAGCCGAATTACATTACACCCAAGCGGTACTTTGTTTACACGGTATGTCAGATAATGACTGTTTCTGGCCTATTGTGAAAATGTAGATCTTGTTACCGACTAGCTGCTGTGCTTTCTTCTGCACCATGTTCATGTTCCCAGGGCCCTATGCTCCCTCCGCCATGTTCCCACAGGGTTCAGAGAACCCAGGGTTTAGGGACAAAGAGGGTTTATTGGTACATATGGTAGAGAACATACAGTGGACCCCAAAATGTAGCTAGTTCTTCTAGCCTTGGAAGATGACTCTTCCTCTGGTTTTACTACGATGCCATCTCCTTGTGAATAGAAGTGGGGCCGGTGAGGGTATCGTGTTACTAAAACGTGTCCACTGCTTTGAGAATCTAAAAAAAATAAGTGGGCAAGACTATTAGTAGGCTACATTATAAAAATAGATCTGATTTAGCCTTTTATTCCGCCTCCCAGATTTAGAGATTTTATACACATGCTTTAAAGAAAGTGATTAGATCCATTGAAAGTGACAGTGATATACCGGGTATAAAGGTGTGCTGAAATGTCAAAACTTCTCTTTTTACTCGGCTGGTTTCGAAGGGCGCAGCTCAGCTTCTGAACCCCCTGGCAATTCCCGAGGGCATTGCCTGCGTCTTGATTTTGTTTCTGACAGAATCCAGGAGGGTCTGTAGGTCGGGAAGCCTTGCTGAAGTGGCTCCCACTACTGTGCCTCTCATTCTTTTTTTCCTGTTATATCAGTATTTTCCTCACGACTTGATGTAGGCCGGCAGGATTGAACGGCAGTGTTGCAACTCTGCCATGCCACCAAAGCAAATCAATGTGCCACTCGCCCAAATTTCTACCTCAGTTATGAGTCCAGCAATAACCTACTGGCCTGCCTTTGTATTAACTGTAAAAGCACAACAGCAAACCCATACTTTGGCAGTGGTACACAGCGGGCGCTTCACCGTCTGACTTCAAGAAAAAACATTTGAGCTGAAATGCATCCTTCCAGCAAATGATACAGGAGAACCTCTAATTATCGAGCCAATGGCGAGGGGCCTCACGGTGATCTTCCATTGATTCCGCCCTCCTCCTTGGCGCAGTGATGGATATTCTCTAGTCATTGCTTTGACATTCACACGGTTAACCTTTATGTAGCAGGGCTTTCATGCCACAGAAGAAACCTGCCCTCATGAGGCTCACCGCTGCGAGGAAGGCGCTCATATAGAGAGAAAACCCATTTCCACGCGGACAAGGCCTGGAATTAATATTGTAGCGATTCTGGGGGAAACACAGGGGCTGAAAAAAATATTTTCTTGGTTTTGTATGCAATTAAAGGACCCCAAAGCGTGTAAGCTTCTTTCTCTGAAAACGGTCTTATTTATAATTCCTTTCAGATGGATTGTAGGACATAACACAAAAGCCCAAGCAGACACAGTTGGTAATTTATAATGAACTAAATCAGTCATCAAACAATCTGTGGGAACTAAAAGGGATAGTTTGTCATTTTGGCATTAAGTCCCTTTACTGCATGTTTCCTAACAGTCAAAATTAACTTGTGGATATAATTTGTATGTTTCTGCATGTAGTTTTAACACATTATTTGCATAATTGCTAACTAGCATTAGCACAATGGCTGACAGTCCTTGGGGAGAACTTTCAGTTATTGCACTAGTTAACATTGGCTCACAAACCTAACTTTAAATTTTCTTCACACTGGACACGTATCATAAAAATAAAAACCACAAGTTGGAAGTAATAAAGGGCCTCCTTGCCAAAATCACTAATAATTTTTTTAATAAATCTAGTATTGATCAAGCAAAAATATTAATATACACACCTATATAAGGCAAGGGTGTATGTATGAGTTAGTTTCATATTGGGGGACACATTTGAAATGTGATGTCTTATTGTGGGGGGACAAAAATAATCGGCTTTTCACATTGGGGGGGACACGTCTCCCCTGTCCCCTAACCACTCCTATGCCCTTATTTTAAAGTACAATCGATTGATACCGGAGTTCTTTTTAATCGCACGGCATTCAGACATAGACTGTGCGATTAAAAGTGATGCCTTCAGAAAAGTGGCACATATCAACCAATCAGACGGCCAGAACATGCACAGTTAGCATAGTAGGCTAGTAATCAATGACTGACCTGCACTGGGTATGTTTTATGGACACTCGACATTAGGCTACAGATAAACATCTGTCAGGGAGGTTTTGTAAGCCACATATACAATCTGGACAAAAATGAAAAAGTCCCAGTCCCCCATAATTTAGGATTCATTATTTACAAATGCACGTCATGTTACTCCTCCAATTAAACTTTGCCTTCTAGAGAACACCTCTTTCCGTTTTATAATCGGTTGTAAGCATATGGCAGGCATGCATAGTTAACGTTCTTACCACTTCAGATGTTTTGTCGGGGAGAGAACAGTACAGCATGCTTCACAGAACAGCATCCGTGTGGCAGCTGGCTACCTCGCGCAGCGCACCCAGAAATACGCGTCACACAGCCCCAGAGACCGGAGCTCGGCTACTATTCAATTTCGGTGGTCGTCGCCCCTGCTCTCCGCTCTCCACATGCAACGCAACTAGTTGTTGGAAGTATTGCGCACACGACCGTCGAGGGACACCGTGCAATTGGTCAGTTACCAAAGCGTAGCCTAGTCAGTAAAACTGTAATACGAGCCGTCATACGAAGGCTACTGGAGCGTCGAAGCATATGATGTCCTCACCACACACGCACCACCTGCTGCTACAATAGTCTATGTAAGCGCGCTGCTGGTCTCCTGTGCGTTCTGCCTCGCGCTTGATTCCCTCTCGCGACTTTTTTTGGAGGAGGGAACCTTTCCATGATTAATGGCATACGTAGCAACGACGGAATTATTGTGTCCAAAGGCTGATAAGCTAAAAGCACTTCTGGAGTTCTACGGAATGTCATTTTGCTTACAATTAACAGAGGAAAATATAGCCTCCGGTCCCCCGGGAAGTGCTGGCTGTTTGTCTGGCTAAGCTGGGGAAGTAATGCTCTGCTGTGTAGCTGCTAATGAGGAAAATTGACCTGCTATATCTGAACCCCTGCCTGGCCAACCCGATTCTGGACAAAAACTAACATTTCGAGTTGTTAGGCAAACCGAACCCCTTCAACCCGAGACATTTAGGAACATTTTGGGGGCGTGCCAATGTTTTCTAACTTTGGAATATTATTCGTCTTAATGATTGTGTTTAGGACACAGAGTATAAGGGTTGAAATTAACAATGGACATTACATGCGAGTATTCGGTGAGAAAGACAGCAATTGCCCCACAGTTCTCAGTCCACATTGACCCACAAAGCATTATCATTGACAGTAATCTTTTCTGCTGCATATTCGTTGTATTATATTATATATTCCAGTGCTGATAAATGTAGGCTACCAATGTAGTGTTAAAATTCATTTATTTTGTGAATCATAGGCTTTAAATGTGGCACACGTCTTATTTGGTTTGTTCACTCGATGTCTCTTTATCTTGTTACTCATGATCCATGTTCTCCAACAGAGAGCAGCCAACCGATCCTTTTATATGGCTCAAAAAGTAGGACACTCCCAACTATAGAAGAATGGATACTGATTACTGATAAGTAGAGTGGAAAAACAGAGATGTATAAAAAAGGGAATACTCACTGGTACCTGTTGGCTTCTCATTGATATATACAGTAGCTAAACGTGAAGAGATAGAAGTGTGAACAAAAAATGTAACGACAGTGGGGAAAGTTAGACATTGAGGTGAATTAAATAGTCGGGTGAAACATAAGTCCCCTGTCAATAGTTTAACGAAAAGCCAAGAAAACTAGCACGCAGACAGACAAGGCAGACACATTCCAAACCCCTGAAACTCGGATGGTCTGGCCATTTACACTGCCAAACCCCAAATTCCCAAAGGCGTAGATGAATGCGAGTTTGTCACTTTCAGGGGCCCTCGAAATTGCAAAGTCACCCTCTCCTCCTGATGACTATAATCCCCTATGCCACATCACTCATCCCTGATTTTCCCATTGCCTCCCAATAGGAGTCTTCCCACCTCTGTCTCCTTCAACCTCATCCCGTTCCCAGACAACAGCCTTGTGCCGAGGTGACCATAACGCCGTGAGGGCACCTTGAGAGTTCAGGTCTACGTTTGCCACCACAGTCGGAGCATTCAGGTTCAGCTGGCAAACGATCCCTCCCGCAGCTACATCCCGTATGCACTTGGCTGTAACAAGGTTTCCCCGGCCGTTCGTCGGGGCACCACCGGATCTTTCACAGAGTTGTCGCAGCCCTGAACGGACACAGCTGATTCGGTTAGTGAAAGGCGCCGAGATGTTTGGCTAATTGAATCATTTGTGGCATTTCAGGGCTGCAAAATATGGGGATCGACAGGCGGTTCCAGACGAGAGGCCGGGGAAACACTGGACGGCAGCCATGATTCAAATGTGTCACACTGCATGGTTTAGGCACGAATGCTCTGCTTCATCCCTGCATCCACTATGCCGGTCAGTCTGCACTAACTGGTCAATGCCCTGATCAAGATCTCCGCCGACATCCATACGTTGTATTTACACCGAATGCCACCCCCGGAAACAACCCTCACTTGAGTTTTGTGGATTCCACAGGCCCCTTATTTCTGCCATTTGAAATTGTTTTCCAACCGTAGTCAAGCCTCTCTCTCGTCTTTTGATTGGAACAGAACATCTGCTTCTACCATCTTCTCTGAGGGCAGACCGCGCCGGACAGGTTGGCTGAAGTCACCTCATTAGTCAGTGTGTGTTGAACTGCTGTCGGCTAGGCATGTCGGCAGTCAAAGGTTTCAACTGGGATGTTTAACACCAATCTAATCCCATCTGTCACGATGGTGAACAGAAAATACTTTTTCCTGTAATTTGCTGGCACTGGAGAAGAGGAAGTTGTAATTATCAACAGATAGGTCTCACGTGTGCATTCACAATGTGTCTAGAATGATTCAGAAAAGTTAACATATCGTTTTCATAGTTGTTGACATAGTCAATCAATGATGCTCAAGGTTAATGAAAGTATCTTACTGGTCACTTGTCACACATTATATACACTCTGTCACCCGTTTATTTAGTTTATTTAGAACACCAATCTATTGCCTGGTGCAGTCAACTGCTCTGATAGTCCATGAAAATGACAAATCAGTGATTTATGTGTGAGAAATGACTGTGTTGTATTGAAAGTATATGGCTCCCCTGATGTTTGAACCCTAAAAACAAATCGGGCTCATCATTTGTGTGGTATATTATTTACATTTCTCAATTCCATGAAGGGCACCAATGACTTAAGTTGACTGAAAATAGAGATTGGGCCTGAGGAACAGATAGAGAACAGAATAAATCTCTGTTGTTATTTAAGGCAGAATATTGTTTCCCAAGAATATGTTACCAATATGTATATATTTCTCCTTATTTACATTGAATTACTGAATTAATAAAAATGTCTGCACACTGATGTTGCAGAGTTATTTGAGTATTTACATTTTTGTGGCCTTTCTGTGAACTTAAACAAGTCTGTTTTGAAACAAATGGACAAGCTGGTCTAATGTTTCAGTTGGCAAAAGAGGTGAGGTGAGTGTGACATCCTTCTTTAGTTTTCCTTTGTCATACCTAGAAATGCTTAGTTAAATCTATTATCTAGAGCATGAGTCCATGTCAACCATGGTAGATGACGTCTAGAGCCTGGGTCCACGTCAACCATGGTGGATGACGTCTAGAGCATGGGTCCACGTCAACCATGGTGGATGATGTCTAGAGCATGGGTCCATGTCAACCATGGTGGATGACGTCTAGAGCCTGGGTCCATGTCAACCATGGTGGATGACGTCTAGAGCCTGGGTCCATGTCAACCATGGTGGAGATCCTTTGGATGTGTCACAATACCCTTTCTAAGTTTTGATGTTTATCTTTTGCCTGTCAAATTGATTTTCTTTGTAAGTTTTCTAAGCTAAATGTTTTTCTCTGTCTCAGGGGTAAAAACCAGAGCAGCGAGAAAATATTTTCACTTAAAGGGATTGAAAACAATCTCTCTGGAGAAGGTGTGAAAGGCCCGGAGGAGGCAAAGATGGGGCAAGAAGGGGAAAATGGAAAGCGTGAAGTAGACTGTTAAGAAAAATAGAAAGCTGATCCACGCCTGGTCGGCGGATTGAAGGCCAGCTCAGGACACTGAGGGAGACTGAGGGAGAGAACAGTAGGCCTGGTGGGGGGATAATGGATCTTCTTATATCTGGTTTCAGTAAATGGAGAGATGAAGGACAGAAGAAGAAAGGGTAAGACAGCAATTTTTGAAGATAGGGTTTGCAGCTGTAGGGCAATGCTGCACTAAAGGATCTGAAGCCGAGACAATCTGTAACATGAAGTGCAAATTGGATTTCTCATAGAAGTTGCACAAATATATTGAAGTGAGTAAAATACAGAGAGTAACATGCACAAAATAAATAACAAATGAAGCCGCACTGGCTTGTGAGCACCACTCACAAAACCACTGTCTGAAATGATGCTGAAGCTCTGGGGTGACTCGTTAACAGGGTTTGCTTTGCCTCAAGGCCGTTGAATGAGAGGACTCAGATGCTCTTTCACCTTTCAAGGACACATTACCACGTGGCTCTGACTGCACTCTGCCAATGGTACATTTGATTTCTTTCTCTCATTGCACTGTGACAGCACAGAATGTTGTTGTCCCTGTTCAAATATACTCTTTTTTGTTCTGGAAAATTTGAGTCAAGTGAATGTGGGGAAAGGGTTTTCTTAATAAAAAACCAATTAGGGTAAAATTGTGATTAGTTGAAAGTTTTTTCACAAGAGCTTTCTTGATCTAGTAGTTAGCTATATTTTGTTCTGTGTACAAACATCTTGATGTTACAGCGTTGCACCACAATCTTTAGGTCCATTTTAACTAGGCTAAAACAACCAAATTCTAATACAATAATGTTTACAAGCTGTATCATTTCCCTTCTGGCTAAGTTTTTTTGCACCAATGAAAGGTATTTCGGAAGTTTGACGGCGTCACAAAAATCTATAATGATTTCCAAAATAGATTAGTTAGGTAACCTGATATCTAAGCTTGATAACATTAGCCAAGTCAAGAGGTCTAAAGTGATGCTGTTAAACAAATCACACACAAAGTATAATAGATTCTACTGAAGCAAGCCAACTACTATTGATAAATAAGCAGTTGCAAATGAAAAAAATATTTTGACAAAGATATTTATATATATGAGTCAATATACAATTTTGGGCAATATGTCTATACAGCGATGCTTAAAAAAAAAAAGTTAAGCATGTTTTTAAGTCAGCAAATGTAGAGTGCTAGCTAGTCAGGCTTAGTAACTAGCCTAGCTTAATAGTTGCACATTTTGTCTGTTTATGTCATTAGCCACAACTCACTAAGTTGTCAGGGACATTTTTATTGATTTAAGTAGTGTGAAAAGCATGTTAGGAGTGAGACACTGTACCAGATGAAGGGCTACCATGCCTGTCTGGGTGTTTCAGGATGTTCTCAGTATGCATTGTCAAGCCTCAGACTGCATCATGATTGCTGTGTTTTTTGAGGTAGTTAATCCTGCAGGCTATCTGCTGCCCTGGTGTGCATTAGAGACTCCGCCCCTTGATGCCTAGCTTCCCGGCTCCTGTCAGCCCCGGTTTGCCTCTGAGTCAAACGCTGCTAGTTTCACTGGATACAGCTGGATGACAGATGCCCTCGCGCATCAAGGTCCTGCATGCATTAAGATGGGCACACATACATACGCAATGACATTCTGAAAAAATGCATGCTCCAACACTTCCGCACATTCAAACATGTACAATTACATGTTTCTTCCCCACATTGGCTGTGTGACCACAATCAAAATAATAAAATGGATGCTGTTACTTGATGACATGAGCAAACAGTATGGAAAAGAACCATAGTTATCTCCATTGTCACTCCAGTTGGGATTCACCCTCTATGTCTTTAGGAGGCTACAGGCAAGCACAGTGCATACAGAACATATTTTGAGCCCTTCGCTTTCTCTAAATGTTTTTGTGTTGTTGACTTCATTCATAATTACATTTTTGCTATCAATCTACACACAATACCCTATAATGACAAAGTGAAAAATTGTTTTGTTATGTGCGCCAATTACTAAATAATGCAAAAATTAGATATCAGATGCATCCTGTATCCTTTGTTCTTCCTTAAGATGTTTCTAGAACTTCATTTAAGTCTACCAAATGTAACATTATTGATAAATGTACACACCTGAAGCATTGTAGTGGCAGCATCATGCTATGGGAATGCTTCTCTGTAAAGACTGGTCAGGATTGAGGATTATATTTTTTAAATTATAATTTAATTGCCGTAACTTGTAATTGCAAATGACAAATAAACATTTGAACTAAGAAAAGGGGCCCTATCAAGATAACCTGATCTAGAGTGCACAAAACCTCAGAATGATGAAAAGATTTATCATTAATATCTTTCATATCTGTGGGTAGACCTGATGATCACAGTTCCCAGATGCTCCCAATCCAATCAGACAGAGCTTGAAAGATTCTACAGGAAAGAATGGCAGAAACTGCCCAAATCCAAAGCTAGTAGAAATGTACCCAAGTAGACTAGAAGATGTGGTTGCTGTCAAAGGCAATTCTACAAAGTCCTGAATAAAGGCTCTGAATGGAGCAAAATACCGAGAAGTCCTTGACAAAAGCATGACCCAGAGTGCACAGGAGTCCTGAGTGCATATAGTACATGGCATACTTCAGTTTATCACTTTCATTAAATAGACACACATTTCTAAAATCGTGTTTTTGCTTTGTCATTTTAGGTAATTGCGTATGGTATAATGGCAGAAAATATACATGTAATCAATTATAATTACTGTCTCAACTGACAAAATCATTATTTGCATAATTCCACTTCTCCGAGTACCTCAATGTTCCCTTGTCTGTTGTCTGATGTTAACCAAGTACTACAACTAGAACAGCAGTTCCCCGTGTGTGTGTGTGTGTGTGTGTGTGTGTGAAAGAGAGAGAGAGAGAGAGAGAGAGAGAGAGAGTGAAAGGGACAGCTTCCATGATGTTACAAAAGATGTGGCACCATCTCCACCTAGTGGTTACAATCAGAACTGTGTTATCATGTCTTCGGTTAAAGAGTTATCGGAAATCTTTTTTGAAATGTCAATATTATATTCGTACAATATATATAATTAATTATTGCATCCACATCTGTAAATATTAAGTTTGACATCATCCACAGCAATGTATCAATTAAAAAGAATGAAGTGTCTTATTTCATGTTCTATATTAACAGCCACAAAAAATGTATAATGTATACTGAAATCAAACAAACCTTTGCTAAATCTTCAAAATACAACACTATATTAGCACAGTTAATATTTTCTAAGGTAATTAGTCTAAAATGTTAAAAAGGAAGGTCGTTCGGTTTTTATAACTAACATAGACACGTTCACAATGTCTTATAGCTAGGGCTGTCAAAATAAACGCGTTAACTCGTGCTATTAATTTAAAATACCTAATGCTGTTTATTTTTTTGTCGCTGTTAACGCATTTTTCATTGTTTTGAGAGACATGGGGTTGATTTTAGCGGGAGCTGTCAGGGTGGCACGCTTTATTGTTAACGGTAACTTTATTGACGGTTGACTTCACCAGGGCGCTTTTTCCCAATATATCTTTGGAGAGTAGGCATTCATGTGTTGATTCGTGTTTACTCGGCGCTACTAAAGCCTAATAATGCCTAAAAACGCGTTAGTAAAATGGACGTGAGGAAATTGGAGCATCACTCCTTGCGTCCCACTGTGTCACTCCAATAAAACTTCACACGAGAATGCTGGCCATGTCTCTCATACCTCTTCAATTGGTCAAGAGTGCGTACTTGAATCCATATGCTGACACTTTGCTTGTAGCATGGTAAATTGTCATTATTTCAAGGTTTTACTAATAGAATCTAAGCAAATATTTTTTCAACCAAAGCTTATTCTAATAGCATATTCTAACAAACAACATTTGTGCTCTGCATGAATTACACGTGTCCCCTGATTAATGTTTGTAGAGAACATCTCTAGCCACCATGGCTGCCTCATGCCATTGCCGTTAAAAATAACCTACCGTATAAATAAAATTAAAATGCGCTATGCAAATGTAAAAATAATAATTAGCAAATGTAATCATAATCATAACTAAACTTAACAAATTTCCGTTATTATTACTACCGGTTCTAGTTTTGCGATCTACTGGAGTTCTGTGTGGTTTGTCCAAGTGTTGTTGCCGTACCCCGTACCACAATCTGTGACGAGCACTGTACTTTCTTATTACTTTCAAATGTATTAAAAAGTATCAAACTGAAATGTTATATGTGTGTATATCTTCCTGTCGATTGTGATAGTTTTAACATCAATACGTCATTCTGCGCTGGAACTGTAATTGTGGAAATAATAGTTTGCCAAAAGCGTCAGTAATTTCACCAGTTGGGTAATTTGGTTGAAAACGGGCCGATTTGCGAGTGCTAATCAATCAACCGTCACAATGGCGTTCATGTGCGTATTCAACTAACGTTAATGTCTTACGTTAATGATTTTGTTTGAAACGTCAGAAAGCCCACGTGAGGTCTGAGTAAAGTGTCAATCATTTATGTTGCGCTGCATGTGCAGACAGTAGTCGTTTTCATTTATTGCATACTCGTATATTACACTGTATAGCTGTATTTGCTTATGATACATAGCATTATTAGTGTTTGTTTGAATAAAGTGCAAGCTGTTTTATTAGTCAGCCTTCGTTCACAGTGATTGTCATGAACTAGAGGAAGGTTGGCAGTGACGTTCATCAGATTTTTGGGCAGACTTTTTGAGAAAATAGGTACCAGCCAGATGATAGATGTATGCAGTAGCACAAGAGGTGAGTCAATATTTATTGATATAAAAATAATCGCCATTCAGATCCAAAATGGTTATTGTCCGATCCTGAACATCATGGCAAGAAACTTGTTTACTGATATTTCTTTCATATTCACTCTGGTTAGCTCAGAGTAAAGAGAGGGAGAGGGTATGAGGATGCCAACAGGTCAAGAAGAGCAGGTGACAGGTGAATGAGAGAAGGAGCAAATATTGATGACCGACCTGATATTGCCATGTTGGTGTTGTTCAGACAACATCATAATTAATGTTGGCACAGGTACCACTAAGGTTAGGTTTAGGCACAGGCGTCTCTGAGGTTAGGGTTAGGTCAAAATTTGGGGAGCAGGGGAATATTTTGTCTTTGGAGAGGGGTAACCAACTAACTACAGGTCAGTTGCAATGATGGTCCTGCAACAACATTGATTATACTGTTTTAGGAACAATACCAACAAGGTGATATAAGATTGTATAAATATTGATGGTTAAGACTCTTATGAATATTGAAAATATTTTTGAATGTTTTTCTTGGGGGACCCCAAGACTCCGGCTGCTTTGGTCCCACCCAATGTAAACTCCATGGCTACGACCTTGCCACCTTATTCATTAGGTTGAATTTTGGGAATCATTTAATAGAGAGACAAGTGTTTGGTTGTGGCTAACCATCTTTCAGGAAATCTAATGTTTACAGGCACCAACCTGAACCCCATTATAACCACATTTCAGCCTATACATCAAAGGACAATACCATTACCAGCTAAGGTGTGATTCAATGGGTTAAATGCCTGCTGGTGTGTTTTATACTGTAGCCTAACATAGCAGTTATCATTCTTAGTGCATAAATCAAGATAAGAATATAAGTTGGTTGAACTATGGAATCATAGACCAGCAACCTTTTATTTCGATTCACATGGGCTGCTTTTAGATGCAACCAGTTATTGTGGTGGTTGGACTGACATTTTATGTATTGAACGAAACTAAGGACTGACAAATTGCATTTAATTAATTCCAAGTCAAGCACTGTCCATAGTTTGCAATAAAACATAGTTTGTCTTTAACACAATGCACTGGTTTTTGAACAGTGTTTATTTCTGGTCATTAAATATATAAGATTATGCAGCTAATCACGATTAATTATTTGAATTGTTTGACAGTACAAATAGTAGCCAATGAAAAGGGATTACACAGTAAAAATATAAAAACAATTTTCCTTTTGAAACTCCCGTTAATAATGTTGAATATTAAGGTCATGTTTTCACTTGCTGCATACTGCATTTAAGGACAACTTAAAAATCATTCAGTTACCTGGCAAGAACAGCAAACAGATATTTAAATTATCATTTTAATATAACATTTAATCATATCAACATTTACTCTTATCAGCTCATAAAACAATACTCACAAAGCTTTATTTTCCAACATATCTTGATATACGTATACAAAAAAAAAATACAAAAAAAATAAAAAAAATATATATATATATATATATATATATATATATATATATATATACACAGACACACAACAAATATCCACAATTCACATACTATAATCCCTCAAAAGCCTTACTTGTAGTTTGCATATATGCTAGCATTCTCCAGTCCAGCTTCATATAATGAAAAATCTTTCAGGTGTGAACAATCACTGCCGTTGCCATTGCGGTCTCCATAGAGATCTGTGTTGTGAAAGACTCCCTCTTGCCCAGCCATGGCTGGCCCAACACTATGGTTGTTCCCACACCTGTTCATGGTTTCCGGAGCATTCCTAAGGATGAATGCAAACATTCAAACTACCTGTCAAGAACCTGGCACACAATATCCCATGCATAACTGCTGTCATTTTCTAGAATATTCCTTTTAGCATTCAACTCCCTTGTCGCTTACTTCTCTGTATGACATCCTTTCATCGCCTCCGCATTGCTGTTGTTCGAGAAGTGTTCTGCGTTGACGTAGTCTTCATCTTCCTCACAGTCTGAGTCCACTTGTTCTGCGTTGACGTAGTCATCATCTTCCTCACAGTCTGAGTCCACTTGTTCTGCATTGACGTAGTCATCTTCTTCTTCACAATCTGAGTCCACTTGTTCTGCGTTGACGTAGTCATCATCTTCCTCACAGTCTGAGTCCACTTGTTCTGGGTTGACGTAGACATCATCTTCCTCAAAATCCGAGCGCACTTGTTCTGCGTTGACGTAGTGATCATCTTCCTCACAATCTGAGCCCAGAGAGTTCACATTCACGGCAGATTAGTGTTTAATTGAGCAATAGATTTAATAGCTGTTATGAACAAAATCCAAATCAGGTTTGCAGGTGTCAGACTTTTGACCAGCCTGCACCTATTGGGGTTTTGCCAAAGAGACTAGGCCATAAATAGGAATTTACACAAAATCCCAAACACTGGGAGGGGAGAAAATAGCGTTGAAAAAATCTTAGGGAGACATTTGTACGATTATATTATGATGACTATTGGTGGAAATTGTTATCTGAATTGGAGATCTTTACAAAAAGTTATTGTTGGAATATTGACTCTCATCGTCCCAAATATTCTCTTTTTTATATTTTGTTGTAGTACAGCAGTGCTGATGTAGTGTAGCAGTGCTGTTGTAGTGTAGTAGCGCTGATGTAATGTTGCAACGCTGTTGTTTTGCAGTGCTGATGTAGTGTAGCAGTGCTGATGTAGTGTAGCCGTGCTGTTGTAGTGTA
>JACXGJ010010380.1:0-22189 GCA_016801105.1 Esox niger
GGAAGAGGGAGGAGAAGGGAGGACAGGAGAGTGGAAGAGGGAGCAGAAGGGAGGACAGGAGAGTGGAAGAGGGAGGAGAAGGGAGGACGGGAGAGTGGGGAAAAGGAAAAAGGAGGAGAATAAAAAAAGACAAAACATGTTATACCAATGCAGCACTGATCAGTCCAATAGAGGAGAGGAGCGGGTCTTACGTGGGTACTGAGTTCTGTGGTGTGTCTGAACAGGTCCATGGTGTCATAGCTCCCCACGGTCTCTGCGATGAGGGCCTGGGGCCACGCCGGGATCAGTGTGACAGTGACAGACAACAGCACAGATGGACAGACAAGAGGTGGGAGGTGGTGAGTTCATGCCCAGAGAACAGCGAGCGATACCAGCTAGCGTGGTTAGCATGTCCAGTGACTTGTAGAGATGATGTACGGTACCTGTCCAACCCAGCAGTTGACATACAGGGGTTCCAGAGACTGGGCAATCTTAAAGGCTTCATGGGAGAGCTGGGAATACGGAGGACAACCATCCATTAACGTGTCACACAGGTGATTAGTTTGTACTTAATGACTTATGTGGGTTTTGAGACTATTACAACAATCGCAGGCAAACATGGCAGGGGATTTCTCTACATGACGCAGGGCTTCATGTCAAATATACTACTGGCAATACTTGCACATGAATCCTAGGAAACAATTATACAGTTTCACTACTGAAGCTGATGGGGTCATTAAACAAGAGTAGTAAACAATGAATGAATCAGGGGCATCTTGTTTTTCCATTTCAACAAGACAGAGACAACTCATACCTCAACGCTGTCCTTCTTCAGATACAAAGCACCCAGGTTTGTCCAGGCAATGACATTCTGGATTGGGACGAAAACAGCAGTTCAAACTGAATACAGTGTATATAAAGGGGATTCAATGAATATTGGAAACTGAATTGTGTCTGTTCTGTCATACTTACATTGGGTTCCACTTGCACTGACTTAATAAAGCTGTGTTGGGCCAAGGCGTAGTTCTCAAGACCTAAACAGGGGGAACACCCTCAGCCATGTGTCTTAGGAACACACAAAAAGACATAACATCCCAAAAATCAACTATTCAACTTGGTCTTGGGATCAGCCAATTCCACAGTGTCTACACCTCTGTACCTTTGCTCATGGCGACTACCCCCAAGGAGTTCCAGTAACTATGGTTGGAACTGTTCAGCATGATAGCCTTCTTCACACACTGAGAAGAGAAAAAGA
The DNA here is from genome assembly GCA_016801105.1 of Esox niger. Lineage (NCBI taxonomy): Eukaryota > Metazoa > Chordata > Actinopteri > Esociformes > Esocidae > Esox > Esox niger. Next base: position 1,235 of record JACXGJ010010380.1, read on the forward strand.
ATCTCTGATACAGAAACATTATATTCATTAGACTGTATTGATATGGTTCACTGAAAGAACATATTTTATCCATCTCCTCCCCAGCACCTAAACAAACTACTCCCAGCTGGCCACCCATCCAGCCCTCCTAGGAGTTCTACCTGCAGAGCCTTCTCCAGAAGTAAGGTGCTGCTGTGCTCCTCTCCCTGGACACACGGTGCCAGGCGGGCCTGGTGGTAGAAGTTGAGCCCCAGGTCGTACCACAGATTGGAGCGCTGAGGCATCAGCTTAATGGCACACCCATAGCACCTACACACAAAGACACGAACACCACTCCTGAAAAATGTTGCACCGTGAACAAAAAGCCCCAGTCATTCTCTGCAGGGGGCGCTGTAGGGCTACTCTAGAGGGTGTGAGGTGTTTTGTGTGCAGCTGGTGCCGCATAGTCTAGAGATCTTGATCTCCTCCTGGTCATAGCCAATCAGAAACTCAGACTCCATCCCACAGTCTGTCTATGCACAATGTGCTTGTTGATTGGTCCGATGCTGCCCGGCAACCCTACACTGGTCATAAGGTCTGTTCCATCCCACAAACAGCCAAGACACTCTCTCAACTAGCCCTCCTCCCCGTATCTGCTGACAATCATCCTTGAAGCACCATTGCTCAAGTTCTATTTAAGTCTCGTGTTTCCATTCAGAATACTAGTGTCTAGCCAGCGTCAGAGCCTCACCTCTCCCCCACTCTGAGGACGTGTCCCTGGTTGAGAAGGTGCTCCTGGTCTGGGGGGTCCAACCCAGTCAGGGGTCCTGGCACTACAACCCGGGCCCTAACGGGTGCCACAGTGCTGACGGAGGTGCAGGCGTCTCCCAGTAACTTCCACAGGCAGGACAGGTCAGGGCGTAGCTCTACAGCCCTGAGAGGACAGAGGCGGGAGGGGGTCAAGTGCTGTCACTTAACTGAAAACTTGTGCAAACTGCACAAAGCCCAGGTTGGAAGTTCATAATAAAGACAATGAAAACTGTTAAGGCCTTTGACTTGAGCAACTTGAGAAGCAATAAATGCTTCCTTACAGGAATGTAACATGTCATACCACGCTTACTGGTGTGTGACATGCAAAGTGCTCAGTATTTCTGAACGCTGAGGATGAATTTCCTGTTACTGGCATTGTGTCATTTTAATATCGACCTGATATGAGTTCCACTTCACTGGCGTTCCTAAGTTCCAGTAAACCAATCTGGTGTTCCTCTGGGATCCTGGAAGTACTGAGGGAAGTATCTAACCTAAAGAGGTAGGTAATGGCCCTCTGGATGAGATCTATGGCTCCACCATCTCTGCAGTCCTCCATCAAGCCTTTGGCTAAGGACAGGAGACATTCACCAAGACCTGGTGGCCACACACACAGACACACAGACACACAGACACACAGACACACGCAGAGAGTTAAATATGAAGCATGTACACTATCAAACTGTCACAACAGAATGGAATGTAAGTGAGAATGAGATGCCAAATATTAAGAAAAATCTCTACAAAAAAGGCTTATTTGTTTTTTCACATATTAAAACAAATGTACTCCTTTAATAAGACTACCAGTAAAGTATCTGATGGAGGCTCCTATGTGAATGACATTTTTGGGCACTTGGGATACTGTTGGGATTGGAAGAAATCCACTAGCTATATTTAACCCAAAATCAATAAGAAAATGGCGGTTTAAATATTAAAGAAGACAGTTTGTCCACCTTTGTGTATGCACACAAACCATTGAGTACTGGAACGTAGTCCTACAGTGTATTTACACAGACCATTGAGCATTGGGACGTAGTCCTACAGTGTATTCACAAAGACCATTGAGCATTGGGACGTAGGCCTACCGTGTATTCACACACACCTTTGAGCATTGGGACGTAGTCCTACCGTGTATTCAACCAGACCATTGAGCATTGGGACGTAGTCCTACCGTGTATTCACACACACCTTTGAGCATTGGGACGTAGTCCTACCGTGTATTCACAAAGACCATTGAGCATTGGGACGTAGTCCTACAGTGTATTCACACACACCTTTGAGTGCTGGAACGTAGTCCTCCCTCACCGTGATCTGCAGGTACTCTGCTGCGGCCTCTTTGAACTTGCCCAAGGTCTGTTTGATGGCAGCCATTTGGTAGAGGCTGTAGATGGAGGACGGGTTGAGCAGCTGGGCCTTTGCAAAGGCTTTCAGGGCCGCCGTGAAGCTCCGGCGGTTCAGGTAGGCCTCCCCCAGGCACTCCCAGCACACCCAGTCCTGGGGGTCGGCTCTCAGAGCAGCCTGCAGACTGATCAGGACACATGAATGAGTGTGATTGTGTTGTGAAAGGCCGTCACACAGGGGTGGTAATCACAGGGGTCTTACTCTGCGCATGCCTGGGGGTTCTGGCCAACCTTCAGGTGGTAGAGGCCTCGTCTCATCCAGGCCCATTTTGCGGAACCAGGTGTGGCTCTCTCTACGACCGACTGGAGAAGAGCCAGGGCAGTGTCCTGGGGAGGCAGAGCGAATAGCCACAGATTTTCACCACAGCGTTCAGCAAACTAGTCGAATGTCAACGGTCCACAGTAGCAGGGACGAAACGTCCGCCAGGCACGGAACGTACTGACTCAAAACATCAAGCAGGCACTTCAGTCAGTCGGGGACTCAGCCATCTACAGGCCCTCACCATGTCGCCCTGCTCCATGCTCAGATCCACAGAGGCCGCCCCGGACTCCGCGTCACTGCCATCCAGCTCAAAGGCCCTCCTGTAGCAGCCCCTGGCCCGGCCCCTGTCTCGGGCCACCTCCCGGTAGTAGTGGCCCAGGTATCGGAACACAGCGCTCTGGTACGGATCCAGTTTGGCAGCCTGAACCCAAAAAACACCAACCCACACTAGCTGTCAAGACAGCAATTAACCAAACCGAGCAGCGCTCAAGCCAGAAACGTGCCCACTGCCCCTGTCCACCACCAGCTCAATCCTCTTGATTCCCCTGCGGCATTTGGAAGACATGGTAAGAACTCAGAAACCTGTGCGCCCCTCAAATGTCAGGGGTCTGCTGGTGTGGAAGCATAGAGCAATGGTCCATCTAGACAATGCAACCAGGCAAAGGCCCGGAGGCTAAAAGCTGACCTTCAGCAGATGGTTGTGGGCCTTGCTCCTGTCCCTGCGACTCTCCTCCCCCATGTCCCAGTAGAGCCGCCCCAGCAGGAAGTAGTACTCCCCACAGTCTGGGCTCTGGGCCGCCGCCTGTAGGAGGCTACAATACAAACAGAGAATATGACAGGAAGGGTCATCTAAATACATGGTCTGGTCGAACACAGGATGTTAGAAGAGGAGGGTTGGTAGAATGTACAGCGTTGTATCCATGAAAAACTCGGGCACACGCAAACGGACGCACACACCTCTGCTCTGCTAGCTGGGGATGGCTCTGTGCTAAGTGTGCCAGTCCACTCAGCGCCAGTCCCTCAGCCAGGTCTGGGTGAGAGGCCAGCAGTTCAGTGGACACCTGTTGAGTACAAGGAAGGAGATTTGGAGACACACACAGGAACTCAACAAAAATATAGGCACAACATATCTGATAGCCACTTACCTGACACAACTAAAGCTACTTCAGCCTAATCAATAACACTGACAATAGGGGAGCTGGGGGAAAATGCTTACCTGGAATGCCAAGTCAACTTGTCCTTTTTGCAAATACGCTCTTCCTTTCAGAGATAGCATGAAGGGGTCATTTTTAGCATCTGGAAGCTATAAAAAAAGACTGAATGAGCCGATGACTGTAAATATTAGAATAAAGGTGCTGAGCTGTGAACAACTAGGGGGAAAAGACATGCAGGCAATACCTCGTCAAGGGTCTCCAGGGCTTTGTTTGCAGTTTGTTCGTCCCCAGTCCTTACCAGTGCCTCCAGTTGTAGTTTCAGGAGCCTGACCCCAAGCTCCTCGTCTCCAGACCCACTTAGCTTCAGCCCTGAGAGCAGACAGCTAGGCCCGTCAATGCACTGGACACTTGACAGCCACACCTCAGCGCACATCTCCGACCTCTTGTAAGCTAATGAACTTGGAAGGAATGTCAGAACACTACAGGTCACACTGTACACTTTAGGACACTGTACCTTGGGAACAGGACTTAGCGCAGTCGGAATATCGGTGCATTTTCAGCTGGGCCTGAGCAAGGCTGCACCAACCCACCAAACTGGAACGCATTTGCTTCAGACCTGGGATCACAAAAGACAGGTAGATGTTGGCCAACACCACAAAAAAAAGCCAGAACGAATCCCAGTTCGGTGTCACGCCCTGGAGGAAGTTCCCCTCGAAACAGAACACCCACAATGCTCACCTCGGGCCAGGTGCTTGATGGCATCTTCACACTTGCCCTCCGCCAGCGCTCGGACGCCCAAGCCAAGCTGGCATAAGCCACTGTCTGGGTCGAGCTCTGTGAGGCGGGAGAAACAATGGCCAGCGTCCTCACTGCAGGCCCCTAGAAGAAAACATATATGCTGAATACCTAAATGGAGCAATCTGTCGAACCCCTTTATTCACATGCCAAACCTCTCAAATAACACATGCACACACCAATACGTTCTGTATTCAACTGGGTTCCAGACTAAAACTACAGCCAATGCCGGCCTTTTTACCCACAGTTCGATGGGCTTATTCTGGGATTACATACCTGATTTGAGATGGTGGGCACAAAGGACCTCCAAAGGGTATGATTCTGAGGGATACAGGGCCAGCATGGACTCACAAGCCTCTTTCATTTTACCCTCTTCATGCGGAAGCTAGGGAGATGAAGGTTTCTCCGGTAAGTCGGCAGTGCAGGCGACTGCCACCAGTCTTAACCTAGTGTCCCAGCACTATGGGATGTGTCATTTTGCATCTATGGATTGGAGGGACTTACTTGTGAAAGGCATTTGATGTAATCAGCTGAGAGCTTCCGATGGTCCTCGCCAGGCACATTGTCCGTGAGGACCATGGCCTTTTTAAAGGCTATGATTACCTGAGAGCACAAAGATTACTACCACAAAGCACAACAGGGAGACCCGTACAAATGCCTAACGGCAACGACTTCGCATTAACGTAGAGTTCTAAATGATTTTTGAGCAAATGATCATTGGTCTTACGTGCTGTTGAGTCTCATTGTCCTGTTCCTCCACACTGGCTGAGAGGAGACAGGTCATCTGTTGCCATATCTGCAATAGCTCGGCCTTGTTAGCACCTTCACCCTCTTTCAGCTGAATCAGTCTTCGCCACACCCTGGCCACCTACAGGTGCACACACACACCCCACAGGTTCACACTGGGCCAATTCCTTTTAACAGATAGCCTCAATTAGTTGAAGGGCAACTCATTTATTCCCTCACCTGTAAATAGTCCTTCTCCGTGTGGTACATGTCAGATAATTTCCTGATCGCCTCATAACATTTAGTTTTGTCTGAACTGTGAATGCAGAACAAAGCACAGATGAACACAATAGTGACAATGTGACAACTGCAGATGTGGTAGAGCCATGAGAGGTTGTCATGGTGACCTACCTTTCGTACAGCTCAATGAGTTTCTTGTAGACTTTGGGAAGCTGTGCCTTGTAATCGGTCAGGTTGCTTTTCTCATACAGGTTTGCTAATCCCTGAAAGAGCAACAAATACAAGTAAATGTGATGTGATATTATAAAAGGATATCCTAGTGGTTAGAGCATTTGACCAGTATCTGGAAGTTTCCTAGATAGAATCCCTGAGTGTTTGAGGTAAAAGGTATCTGCTGCGGGGTTCCTGAGCAAGGCGGTTAACTCTACTTAAACCAAGGTTGTTTCTGTAAGTGACATTGAGTTTTATATGGAACATTTTTCTTTTCTTTTTTAAATACTGCTGACAATGTCACTTTTAGGAACACATGTCACTTGTTTCTCCTACCTATTAGCATTTATCAGTTCAGCTGATCTACAATTGGTGTGATGTGTGCTCAGTACCTGCCAGGCTAGCAGCTGCTCCGGCTCAAGTTCCAGAGCCTTCCTGTATGCTGTCTGGGCCTGTTCGGGCTGATCCAGCTCGCTCGCTGCCACTCCAATGAACACCCAGGCATTGTAGTTGTTCTTCTCAAGCTTCAAGACAGCCTGGAAGTGAATTGGTTTGATATGAATTGGAATAAATATTTCCCCATTCTAGTCTGCCTTGGACTATTTAAAAAGAGCACAGAGAAATTGACTTACCTTGCAATGTTTCAAAGCATCTTTAAATTCCTTGTTCTTAATGGCATCTCTGGCATTTTTAAGAGCTGATTTTACTTCTTTGTTTGACATTTTCACTGTGTGAACCAAGACCAATCTGTGTGTTACCTAAATGAAACAATAAATAGTAACATGTTAGGATTAATTTTAGCCAGCTAGTAAAGACACAGATGAACATGGATACCATGGCAAGCAATTGGGCTGCACAATTAAATCAGTGAGGAAATGCAGATTTTTGTTGAACGTGCCTACTTCAAATTGTGTCTTGCCAGATGGTGGCGATTGACAAACAATTAAGTTTGAAAAGCTTTTAAGGCAATGCTTCACACCCTGTTTGAACTTCAGTACATACATCTTTATACACACAAGGAAATCATTTGAATGAAGAACGCATAAGGTCCACCGCTAGATTTCATTTGACATTTCCTGAAAAATACTCATACACTACTGGTAATTCATGTATATTCTCATTCTAACAACATTAAATGTCATAATTGACGTATTCTATGTCGTAAAGGGTACACGATGTGTCTAAAATGTGGCACAAATTCTGAGGCCAACTTGTATTGCTAAGCCAAGCCACAAGGTGTTGACTGACTTGACAGAATCATGAGACGTGTTACAGGAAAGTACAACATTACACTGATTGGTCCAGGGAGAAGGTGCATCATTTGTGGTGGACATGTTTACTGTTTCTTTGTTTAGTCTTTGGCTGTCTTAGGTATGCTCCAAGTCCAGATAAACGTATCTTATTATCAAAATGAGATATGGCAAATTAGCTGTCTATAGATAGTAAAATAACGTTCATTGTATAGCTAGCAACACAGCTAACTAACTAGTTAGCAAACTTAATCCAAAACAAGGTATAGTTACCTTGGTATGGTTACTTACTGCAGCTAATTTCAAGTAAGCTACAGTAGTCGGAATTTGACAGTTTACAGTGACTATGGATGACGCGTACACTACAGTAGTAGCAGATAACGTTAGCTTAGTTCCTTTGGCTCTCTCGTGACGTGGCATAACAGGCCTAGGATATTAGCAGAAAACAAAGAGTTGACTTTACCTGCAGCAATACGTTTTTTATTCAGGAATTAAAAAATATTCTCCTATAAAGAAAGCGAATCCATCTTACTAGAAATAATTCATACTGACCAGCAGAGGTTTGACCCGGAAGTGAACACTCTTGGACGCATTCTTTGATAAAAGATTATATTAATGATATAGATAGATCTAACCGCAGGATTCTCTCAAATTACTTTATATATTTAACAAAAACATATGTCTACTTAATAATGTGGAAAATATTATTCAGAAGTACTAGTATATATTCATTTCGCTGGGGTCTGTGCATCTGAAATTACCCAGTGTTTGATATTTTATATATTAGTTTCATTAATATGGGGTCAGCAAAAGCGTGACGCAGCGTGTCAATAAAAATGTCATTAGTTTACCGTAAGCTTACATCAACAACCTTCTATCGTTTCTTCCACTCTCTGACCAATGAGATTCATAGCTCCTCCTTTCTCTATCTCGGAACCCATACAGAAACATGCGGCGTTGAACACAAATTCTCATTGGGTGATACTGCAGCTTATATGCATTCGACAAGAAAAAGTTCATAGTCTTTTCGAGGTTTTACTGAAGTCGCTGATGTGGTACTTTAAGAAACCTAGTTAACGCCGCACCAAAACGGTTATTAACCTACAGACTAGTATGCTCATAGCCAACAATGGCATCGACCCTTGCGTTCCAGCCTCAATTTGATGCTTATTGATGGGACTAATGTTTTACTATCTGCAGATATTCGTAATCAGTCTTGTATTTTTGCAGCTAATTGTTATAAAGAAAATAGCGAACATGGCCAAATTGGCTTGATTGGTCAACCGCAAGTCATTGGTCCTAGCACCACCGGAGCAAAACAATTTTTGGCCAGCAATAAACTATGCTTACACGGTGTATAAACAGTTCCTTAATAATAGAACTTACGGATGAACACCTATAATGTAGCACTTTGATTGTTCCAACTCTGCAAAGCGCAAACTCAGCGAGGAAGAATCAGAAAATCAGTTAGGGAAGATGAGTGTATCTATGGATTTTATAATTTTCCAGGGCCCAACGACCATCAAGGCAATGCCTGAAGCGTTTCAATAAGATATCTGCAATGTTAGTCTATATAACTGTTTATTTTATTTTTTTACAGAGCCTGTCCTCTCTATTGCAGGCAAAAAGTAAGTTGCTGAGAAGGCTGGTAATATCATCTTGGTGGAGTGGTGTATTTTTCTAGATGATTTTCAAGTTCAGTCTCATTGTGGGTGATGAACATGGAAGGATGAGGGCTTCTCCATTCCACAAAGCAGCCATCTCCTGAAAGAAAGATAGTGGTACTTAGAATAATCAGAGTGAAATCAATATGAACATCCCTAATGGAAAAGGCCTAATCTAATTATATTGAATAGGAAAGAGCCTGTTTGCTTCCTGGCAAGGAGGAAGAAGCCAAAAGATGGATTGAAAATATCACCAGAAGGATTAAAACTGTGACCACGTCTTATCAAATATATATGGACTGCTAAATCACATCCAAGAAGCATGTGGTGACCTGAGGAATTAATATACTTGGAATGTGGAAAAAAACACTGATTACAGTGCCAAAAAAAATATCCACACTTGAATCCAAGATGAATCACAAATGATATGCATGTACGCACTAAGGAGTGTGGATATTCACTATAACACTGCAGTGGAGAAACTGTTTAAATGCCAGGCATATGGATTAGGAAACACACTGACATGGCCAGGCATTTTGAGTTGGCCGCTAATGTGAGACTGTACAACTGCTTTGTGTGGTGAGTCTGACAAAACAAACACCTGATCCTAAAAAGTTAGCACACAAACCAAAGTCTAGCATTATTAGTGTCCAAACTTCGTCATTGTTTCAGCTTGAATGAACACCTGTTGATTCACTCAGGGAAGGCTCCATTCCTTGTCCAGCATGTGGGGAATTGATGTGAAGAATAAAAACCCACAAAGGAAATGTGAGCAAAGTCATTTTTGAATTATTGAAGGACAAGGACAAGCTCTAATGCTGACAAAACCAAAGGTAGTTGATTAATGTACAAAGGGAAGCATTGATTAGATGTAGATTTTTGAATCATCTGATAAAGCTGACTCCTACTGCAGAGCATGTGTAACCATGCCAGCCCAGGACCTCCTCATCTGGCTCCTTCACATGTGGGATTCTCTGAGACAAGCCACCTGGACAGCTGATAAAACTGTGGGCTTCCAACCGAAAAAAAAATCACAATCTATCAGAAACATTTAACCTGGAAGCTCATCTACGTCCTCGTCGTCCCTACCAAGATCCCGACTTGGCTGCAGTTCGACATCGTAACCAACTTCAGTTGGCGAATGGCAAAGTATGCTTTTCACACAAGTCCTGATTACATGTATACTGCAGATGGTGTGTATGGTGTTGCGTGGGCCAGCGTGTTTGACTGCTGGCCTCAGCGTTGTTAATGGTCTGCCCCAGGCTTATGGTATGCAGACAGGCTTAACTCCCCAGACGTGTACTCTACTATTCTGGCCACTGCACACAGCCATTGAGGAGGTGTGGGACAACAGGCAACAGTCTGATCAATTCTATATGATGTTGTCGTGCAGCATGAGGCAAAAGGGAGTCACACCGGATCCTGACTAGTCCTCTGATCCGTGGGCGTGCCTGTATTTCCCAGTTATGAAACCACTTTCTTTCAAATGATCTTTGAAATGTTGCATTAAGTGTAACTGTAATAATTCTATTACCGCACAGTTTTATTCAAGTAATTCTCTGTATTTTTTTTATGAACATAGGTGTTCAAACCTCTCCTGAGGACCCCCCAGCCATTCCATCTATTAGATGTATCCCAGATCAAGCACACTTGAATCAACTTTTTATCTAATTAACAAGCCCTTATCTGTTGAATCAGGTGAGCTAGTTCAGGGCAAAAACTAAACTGTGGAATGGCTGGTGGGGGGAGTCCCCGGTAGAAGGTTGGAGACCTATGTTCTAGAATGTCAACAAATCATTTGGTCTGAGGATGGTCAGCTATTGTCCACAGAGATTTTTTGCTTTTCTACACACTGCCTGTGTCTCTGTGTTGAGCCACCGGCTTTTCTGCCAGAATGCAGAGTCTTAGGGACATTTTGGGGGCAAACTGCTTGCATTGGGGCCCGTGACGATGTAGTTATGCCACGGTTTGTGATTGTTTCATCCACTTGTAGCCAACTAGGTAAGTGCGTGTTGCTTGCAATGCCAGAGAGTGGGTATGATTCCCACAGGGCCATGTGAAAATGTCTGCACTCATTACTGTAATGTCCTGAATGTCTGCTAAATTACTGTAATGTCCTGAATGTCTGCTAAATTACTGTAATGTCCTGAATGTCTGCTAAATTACTTGAATGTGAATGTTGTTTTTAAGGGAGTGGTTCTCATACCCCCCCCACCGTATTATTTCCGCTCCACAGACAGAACTTGCCAAATTAGACCATGAGCCAGGGAGGTCACTCAGTCTTATAGGATATTTATAGCATTCAGCGCAAACAACACTTCACACTGTTTAAGAAGCAGGGTGTTGTGTTCTGACCGCTAAACTTAATTACTCCACTTGTTTCATTGACAGATTTTATTTTACTTTGTGTCCATCCAACCGTCCTTCATCCACACAACATAAATCAATAAATCACCTCCAGTTGCTAATTCACCTCATGCTGTGGCCATGCGGAAGGGGTCAATGAGGAAGATACATTTCATATGCCTTGTTTAGTGTTTGCTGCTGAGAACGGCCAGGGTGTATGCTATGATTGCTAATCCAAACTTTTTTGGGAGCAAGTTGCTGAGTGCAATCCAAGCACATACACTATATGGCCATAAGCATATGGACACCCGACCATCACACCTGTATGAGTTTGTTGGACATCCCATTCCAAAACCCGAACCCTTAATATAGAGTTTCCCTGCCTTGAAACTTTAACTGCTGCCGTTCTCTGGGAAGGCTTTCCACAAGGTTTTGGAGCATCTTTGTAAGACTATGTGCCCATTCAGCCAATAGTGAATTTGTGAGGTCAAGGCCCTGAAGTTGGTTGAGAAGGCGTGGCTTGCAATCATCGTTCCAACAGGAAACAGTCTTCCCCAAACTGTTGCCTCAAGTTGGAGGCACCCAGTTTGTATCCCGTAACATTGTGACTCTTCACTGGAACCAACCCCTGAAACAAAACCCCAGAAACAGCCTCCTCCATCAAACTTTTCTGTAGGCACTATACATTCCAGTGGGTAGCGTCCCCCTGGCATTTCGTTAAGCTCCCGACACAGTACTTGTCTTGATGTTGCTTCCTGAGGCAGTTTGGAACTCTGTCATAAGGGATGCAACAGATGATGTGATTTATACACGCTTCAGCACTCAGCAGCCCCATGGGGCAAAAATGTCACCAACTGACTTGCAGGCGAAAGAGGCATCTAATAATAGTACCACATTTAAAGTCATTGAGCTCTTCACTGTGACCCATAGTCCTGCCAATGTTTGTCTATGGAGAGTTTCATGGCTATGTGCTGGACTGTATGCACCTGTGAGCAATGGGTGTGGCTGAAACACCTGTACTCAGTCATTAGTAGGGGTGTCCACATACTTTTGGCCATATAGTGTATATGTGCATGATCTTTTTCACTCCTAAACTCACCAATTGTTTGAGCTACAAAAAAGAGATCAGTTGACAATTTTATAGCCCACCTCAAACCTTCTCCTGGAGGCACCCCAACCTGTATGTTTTAGATCGCTCCCTGCCCCAACACACCTCATGTAGCTCATTGAGAGCTTGATAATCAGCTAACCATTCGAATCAGGTGTGATGGAGCAGGGAAAGATATAAAACATGCAGGGCAGGGTGCCTCCATGAGCAGGGTTGAGAGACACTGGTTAAACCAACAAATCAACTTTATTTATATTTTTTTAATAAAAATGTATCTTGATGAAATATTTGTATGGGGGTTGAATTCTAGTGAAACCTACATATCATAACATACATTTGTATTATTTTTCTTTAAAGCAGTTTCCAACATAAAACCCATGTTGTCTCACAATAATGTATTTAAAAAAAATTATGTTTATATTGGCAAGACTTTGCATAGGAGAGTGAGAGTGAGTAATCCGGACTATAAATATGAATATATTTTTCCCTTTTGTGATACTGTTAAAAAAAATAGAAATACAGAAGCCTCCTTGCCTTTCCTCATAACATGTTATGCATTTAAAATACTTACTGTTGTTTTTTTTATTGCGGGACTTTTATTTTGCACCAATATTATCAATGTTACAGCCTTACTTCTGCTAGGACAACAGAGGTTTGGAAACCGGTTGCCTCGCCTTTTTACCATACATACCTTAAAGCCAGTTCAAGAACGCTGTTAAGAAACGTGTGGTGCAAGAACTTTGTGCCACGACCATCGTGCATTTCATTGAACGGCAATATACGCTTGCTTCTTAGGCAACTTTGTACTATTTTCTGTTCAGTTTGTTTACTTTCTCGTCGTGAGATGTTGTCTACCATAAAGAATATTTCGATTACCTACGATGGCTTTGATGTAGGTAAAGCCTTTAGCAGCGGCGATTTCATTTCGGGTAGAGTAACTCTGGAAGTTGCGAAAGATTGCAAAATAGAGTCTCTTTCCGTAAAAGCGAAGGGCAAGTCTGAGGTCCATTGGACAGAACATCATAATAAGACCACAGTGACATACCATTCCAAGGACAAGTTCTTTAGCATTCAACAATTTATCATTCAAGAACAAAAAGGCAAAGGTAATGTATGAAACGCTTTTATGTACATTATTTGTTACAAAGCAAACGTTGGTAGTTTAAGTAACACTCCGTAGCCTCACCGTTTCGTGAACGACAAAGTTGACTATCAGGGGTGTGTTCGATTCGCTTGATTTTTGCCGCATTTACTAAACTGTTTCAACGAGGTCTGTCTTTTATTTATGTATCTCAACAATGAACACACAGCAAAACATCACATCAAAATCCGGACAATTCAGGGATTACGTGAGGAACGAAAAACAGAAACCAAAACCAAGTGTATTTAATAATATGCACTATAAAAGGTTTAACAAAAAAATTATACCGGTTATTCAAAACCATGTCCCAATGTCTGTTTATTTTTTTTATTAATGCAATGAATGTCTGTCAGCAGCCCGCAGCAAGGAAGCTCTCCCCAGTAGTGATGTGCAATTCGCGAACGAATCGTTCGTTTTGAACGAATCTTTTTAGTTACTCGGGACTCACGAGTCATTTTTCTAGCGACTCGTTCAATTGTATTGTTCATTCGAACGTTTGACAACGGATTACTACAACATGCACACTTGCTTCATACCCGGTCCAACAGCTCAGTTCTCCGATCAACTTCTGCATTCGCAGAGAAATAGATCAAGACAGGAACATCATAAAGACATGTTTAGAACTGATAAGTGAACGAAGACTTTAATAATTAATAGTTTGTTGATTACTGATACCTTGAAGAAATGAAAATAAGCACGGAGCCGCTGCCTTTGGCTAAATGGAAAAAACAAGACAAGGTCAGTTATCGTTCAATTGAACGGTTGTTTAGTTCATTTGAATGACTGGCAGCGGAGTTCTACCCAACCACGGCATACGCTGTTAGTTTTACGTTCGCTAAGAAAAGTGGACCAAGAGAATAGCATAATAAAGACATGTTTGCAGGGCCGGAGTTGGGCCACTTTTCAGACCGGGTGTTTTAGGCCCAAGACCGGTCAACTTTTTGCATGGTGGTGGAAATTGGATAAATGAAGCAACAGTTCAGCTCTTACTATCCTGTAGTTTTTATTAATACCATGGTTCAACAAACAATGTAAAGGTTAAATAATAATTCACTTAAGCTGAGGAGTTGACAAACATTCCACTATTCCACAAGGATAGGTTACAACTGTACAAAAGCAGAAAGAAATTGAGCATTTAAAATGTATCCCACTCTTCCACAAAGGGGCATCTTCAACAAATGTTTACAGTTCAATTCACAGTACAGTTTAGTTACATTGCGAATAGCACCAGCAGCATCTACAGCATCAGTAGCCACCTAAGCAGTGTACTGGATTCAGACACTTTATCTATAACTGTGTCGTTGCTTATAGACATGAGGATTTCCTTCTCTGTACACATTAACATGAAAGCCTCCAAGTTGTCCTGACTCAATGAGCTTCGTAGCCTATTCTTCACACATTTAAAGTAAAGAAGCTTCGCTCACATGCAACCTGCGTGATGGACAATGTCAACAGAAAATGATATGCTAACCCAATGACATGATAAACATGTGTGAGGAGGTTATACTGTGCAAGTATTAAATGGACTCAAATGGCACAGTATTGGGTGATACAAAAAGGCTGTTTTAATTAAATTAAATATTTTGCTTGCGAATAGGTTGACAACGATATTAGTCGAATATGTACGTTGTAAATGCTAATCATTAGGCCTATATCTCTACCAGTTGCCACTTGTGGTTGTCCTCTTGAAAATAAATTTGTAAGCTTGGCACATTTGGCAACATCCTCATCCAAGGCCTTTTTTTCTACCTGTCTTTTTCAGCCTCTCCTGGCCTCTCTCCCATCCTTCCTCCCTCACGCGCATCGTTACGATAGGACCGACCAAGCTGCTATCCGTAGCCTCTGAGAACTTTTTGGAAAAGAGGGGCTATGAACCCTATCAACTCTATTTTGGAGGGGAGAACTACCTCACATGGTACAACCCACGCAGAGGCTGGGGTGTCAGAATGCGGAACTTGTGCAGCCTTCTTTAAGAGAAGATTGATTAACGTGATAAAAGTTAAAAAATAAAATCCTCGAGCTGCCCAAAAGTCAAGCGGCCCACCGGGAATTCTCCCGATTACGTCCTGCGTGTTTGTAACATTTGGACACATGGTTGGTCTAAAATAATTAATGTGGTAGTTGATTTTTTTTATCGTACTGATAAACACAGATAAAATCATACACTGAGTCTTTTCCTAAGTAAAAGACTCGTGAACGACTTACTCGGTCAGTTTTATCGTTCAATTGAACAGTTGTTTCGCCAGCGGAGTTCTTCCCAACCACGGCATACGCTGTTTTACGTTCGCAAATAAAGAGACCAGGACTATGGCAGTTAATCTAGAAAGTAGCATCGTAATTGGACGTATAGCGTACAGTAAATCATGTAGTATTTAATTTTTAATAGAGAAAAGACACGTAAACGGATTATGATGATGAGCATTCGCTGGACCCGGGTTGGGGCTGTAGGCATAATTGACTAAAATGAACGAAAGGACTCAAGAATCGAACCTTTCACTGAGAAACTACAAACTATGTGCCGCAAGCTTTGAGGAGCCAGTTGAAAGGGGGGACGGTTTGCTAGAGGTGCGGACCTTCCCTGGGCAGAGATTACATGGGCGGATCTTCCCTGCAACGGCCCGCAGACAGACCTTTGCCAGTTTGTCCTGCGTCCTTTAACATAATAAGATACCGTATGTTTACTCTTTGGGTTAAAGTAAATCAAATATGAATAGTTATTTCAGGTAAACCAAGGAGAGGGACTGGGGGGTGTTTGGCATTTTTAAATGTTGACCATTTACACAATATTGGGCTATGTACATTAGTCACAGTAAAATAGCCAATTGTCAAGTAACTGCATAATGTGTTTCTACTTAGGACAAGATCATCAAGTCTTGCTGACAGGACAAAGTGGGACTACAGGTGAGTTTCCCTTTAATAACCACACTCGTCACTACTTTTGAAGGACTGGCAATGCTGTGTGGACTGGAAACCAACTCTTACTGCATTTTTTTAATGCAATAACTAGGCCCTAGTTACAAATGTAATATTAAAGTTGCTCTATTTCACATGTCAATTGACAGCTTGGTTTAAGTCTTGTAACGTAAACTGGTTTTGTTATTATTGTGTTTCAGAGTGTAATATTGTAGCTCCAGGAAAGCACATTTACCCGTTCACCTTTCAGATCCCATTCCAGTAAGTTCCCGCAATCACACCTGGGGTATTTTAAAGGATTATATACTAAAAATATATAACATGCAACAATTTGAAATAACTGATATATTGCTTGGTACGGTTAAAACGGGCAGTTGTTTTAACCGTACCAGGCGACAGTGCCAAACGGCATTCGGTTCAAGACCCTGGTATCACTGTTTAGTAGGCAGATGAGCTTCTCAAAGGTAGTTTCAAAAAGTTTGTGCGGAAAACGTTTGGTTACGAAACCACAATTAAATCAGATGTGGAGGTCCTGAGCTGACAAGGTTAGATGTACTTACATTCCTACCACAACTGTGGAGGTGGCCTATATTAGGGAATTCACTGGCTACATATTTGGATGACATCTCTACAGTCAGCATGCCAATTGCACGCTCCCTCAATTGTTGAGAAATCTGTTGCGTTTTGCTTTTACAATACTGCCCATGTGACATTGGCCATTTGTCCCCTTTTATAATGATTGTGTTTCAGCATTTCTAATGATATTCTCTTCTTAGGGTTATGGCTATGTTTTAAACAGGTGAATCCAATGAATGGCAAAATGTTCACTTGGAACTGCCTGTCATATCAGTTTGAGCATTTGAACAGTAACTCTGTTTGACGCCTGAATCAAATAACCAAGCTTGCAAGGTAAAGAATCTCATTCTGAACCTTGAGCAAGGCAGTATACTCTAATTGCATCTAGGTCTTTGCTGGGAAAGGCAATGTGTTACGCATTGATATCAGTAAAGTTAAATGTCGAGGAATTTCTAACATACTGTACCTGCTCTGCTCGTCCCATTCTCTCTCTGACTACGTAATTGGAGTTTTTCACATTAGTCTAAATTTTCTGAATAAAAACAATTTAATAATGTTTTATCTCCTCCACAGAGCCATGCCGTCGTCCTTTAATGGTGCCTGGGGTAAAATCCGCTATACTTTGGAGGCCAAGTTAAGCAGATCAATGAGGCTGAACAGCAATGCCATGGCTGAATTTCCCTTTTTCTCCAGAGTCGACCTGTATAGCTGCCCTGAACTGATGGTAGGATAACACCCACCCACATACAGGCAACTGTAGGTCGTTTCCTGCTGGACACTCTTTCTGCATTGGTCATCTCTGATAAAATAATTTTTATGGGAAATAAATAGCCCATGAGTCATATTTAATGTTATTTAATGAGTCGTAATGTATTTAACAAATACAATACGCAATGTGGGCCAATCGTGTGTTAGTTCTGGCTTGCTTTTATTTGTTAAGCTCTCGAGCAGTTGAGAAACATGTAGTTACCTGTAAAACTGCATGTAGCAAAGGTTTCTGTCTTCCATTTCAGATACCTCAGCATGGGGCCAAGGATAAGAAGATGAGGTTTTTCACATCAGGAAAAGTGGGAATGGACGTTCACATAGAGCGACAGGGCTTCTACTTAGGTAAAAATACCTTCATGACCAGCAAGGGCAAGTGGCAGTGTGAACCATCCAGGTGTCAATCCCAACACACTGCCCAATTGATGATAAGGCAAATTGATGTGCTAATCTGCATGAATAAGAATTTCATACTTTTACATTGTCAGACCGTGCCTACATAAAAATACAGTTGAATTATATAATTTGTATACTTGACGTAACGTTTTAAGTACTACATGGTTGAGAATGCAGTGCTGGGTATCACCAGTCCATAAAGTCACAGCTTAAAAAAGGTATTAGAAACTGTGACCCCCCCCCCCCTTTTTTTGCAGGAGAAGACCTAAAGGTTGTGGCATCCATTGAGAATAGCTCCTCTCGTGAGATAAAGCCCAAGTATACACTGTACCAGAAAACCAGCTTCTTTGCCAGGGGCAAGAGGAGGGTTTCTAGTACAGACATCCTGAAAGATCTGGGGGATCCTATCCCTCCATCGGGACGACAAACAATCACTAAAGTCATTAAAATCCCGCAGAACATTTTTCCATCCATCAAGTGCAGTAACATCCACTGCGAGTACAATCTAAAGGTGCGTGTCTTTGTGATTGAGTGTGTTCATTATTCTATGATAGTTTTACAGACTTGTTGGTAAAATTATATTAATGTCATCGGATTATTTGTTTGTTCGACAGGTGGGATCTTTTTGTGTCTAAAATGAATTGTGTAAATAAGTGATGTCTTTAATATTTATTGAATAACCATCATATGAAAATGCATTTGGAGTTACGTAGGGATTTCTGTGGTCCTTCCACTGTGCCATGGGAAAGCATGTAAATTATTTGGTTTAATTAGTGTTAATCATTACAAACATGGTTCAGGAGGCAGGTCTGCCTCACAGGCAGAAATTGTTATTGGGCCTTAACTCTGAATCCCCCAACATTTAATTTTCCATTTCAAACAGTTACGGTAATGATTGTGGTTATGGTATAGAAATATGTAAGGGTTCAGTGTAAGCACAATCACTAACCCTAGTGTAATGTCTCCTCAGGATATGTAGCTCTAACCATTCAGGCAGCCAATCCTTAACTTTTTGCTTTGGGGCAGATTGTCCTACAGAACAAGATTAATTATGAAAAAATCTAACCTACTTAATGCAACTACAGATTATTTAATTTGTGATGAACTTGATGAAAGGGTGATGGAAGTGCACAGTGAGGAGGCTGATTGTCCTTTCTTATTCTGTATTTTATTTGCACGCTGTTGGCTAGAACTGAGTTGGCAAGAACCCATGAACCAACAGCGGAAGCACTTCCAAATTTTGATTGAACCTTTATTGAAGAATGGCTGAAAATTATGGATCAATTTTGTAAGTCACTTGTACTTTTATTTGAATGAATTATGAATTCACTTTTCCTTGCCTTTCATTCCTATCCTTGTTTATGGAACAGATCTACCTTGATGTACCATATGCTACAGACCCAGAAATCAAATTGCCCTTGGTCCTCCTCCCGGTTGTTCAAATGCCTGGACTGCAGCCCCCATCTTACTCTGACTTTGGTTTTAACTCATTCGGGAACACAAATCAACCTGGATGGAACAATGCACCTATGGCCCCGGGAGGTTATCAGCCAGCGGCCCCGGGAGGTTATCAGCCAGCGGCCCCGGGAGGTTACCAGCCAGCGGCCCCGGGAGGTTACCAGCCAGCGGCCCCGGGAGGTTACCAGCCAGAGGCCCCGGGTGGTTACCAGCCAGCGGCCCCGGGAGGTTACCAGCCAGCGGCCCCGGGTGGTTACCAGCCAGCGGCCCCGGGTGGTTACCAGCCAGCGGCCCCGGGTGGTTACCAGCCAGCGGCCCCGGGAGGTTACCAGCCAGCGGCCCCGGGTGGTTACCAGCCAGCGGCCCCGGGTGGTTACCAGCCAGCGGCCCCGGGTGGTTACCAGCCAGCGGCCCCGGGAGGTTACCAGCCAGCGGCCCCGGGAGGTTACCAGCCAGCGGCCCCGGGATCGTATCAACCAGTGGCCCCGGGTGGTTACCAGCCAGCGGCCCCGGGATCGTATCAACCAGTGGCCCCGGGTGGTGACCAGCCAGCGGCCCCGGGATCGTATCAACCAGCGGCCCCGGCACCACGTTCACCTCCCCCAGGCTATGGAATGGATCCCTCCATATCTGATGTTGCCGGTAAATCATAGTGGAAGAAAATAAACACTTGTTCCTGGATATTCCTCCTGCCTGTGTTGTAACGGTTATTTTAAAAGCTCTGCCAGAGACCGTAAAAGAACCAAGGCAGCCCACATTTGTGTCCTGAGGGCCCAGTGTGGTTGTCTTATTGCCCCCACCTTGCTCAGTGTGCCACAGATAGACATCTCACTGGTTCATTACTGGTTTGGCTCTACTCAGAAGTGCCGTCAGTTTCCTTGAACATCTGAAGGTAGAGGGGAAATTTGCAGTTCAACCTATGAGCTGCAGTTTGGGTAACCAGAGGGACGGGGATGGAGAAATGTAGGGTTTTTCTTGAGAGTGCAAGGAAACAAGTCAATGCCTAAATAATACTATCACTTTCAATGTAATCTAGTAGTGTTTATTTTGAATTGAAATGTATTTAACAAAAGAAAAAGAGGACAAATTCTATATTTTGTATAGGTGTTTTTTTTTCGCTGATAGATGGCCATAGAAACAACGACTGGGAAAAAAGGTCATTCCATAGGCTGCACCCAAAAGTATAGGTGTGTTTGTTTTTACTGAATTAACATTTCAGTTTTATGATAATAGCTTTTGTCTTTTGGGTGTGGAGTAATGCCGCATTCCCACTGACCATCGAAAGCAGTTAAAATGATGATGTGTCATTGGCTTTGATTTCAAAGTTAAAGCAAAGGTCTGTTTGAAATGGACCTATCAATGAAAGAAAAATCAGGTACAGTGGATATAATGACCTAATGATCACTACCAAATGTAATGCCTATTTGCCAACCAGCTTCTAGCATTCCACTTTAAAAGAAACACCATAACTAAGATCCAGAAGGACGTGGCTGCGGCTTCAGCTGATTATAATCCTATTGGATCCCTTCACATGTCAGTCCTTTCACACCTAGATATCTTTCTGCTAATTTTACCACAACCTGAATCCTTATTGTCTTCCCCCTCTCCCTCCCACACTAATGGTCCCCTCCACACCTGGCACACCTCTTCCCCCTCTCCCTCCCACACTAATGGTCCCCTCCACACCTGGCACACCTCTTCTCCCTCTCCCTCCCACACTAATGGTCCCCTCCACACCTGGCACACCTCTTCTCCCTCCCACACTAATGGTCCCCTCCACACCTGG